>JANAVB010035078.1:0-44014 GCA_029216955.1 Iris pallida
TTAATAGGTAATTTTACACAAAAAATCTTCAATAACACTTTTTGGAATGGAAAATAAAAATTAGATTCAAATTCCGAATAATTATAGATGAAGCAAAAGAGATTAGAGGCATACCTGAATATGAGAGGAATTGAAAAAAAAAAAGACTTTAAGGCTGAAGGAAGCTTCATAGAGAGAGAAAGGGGAAGGTGAGGGAAAATGGAAAATGAGTGCGGGAGAGTTGAATTATTTTTGCAATGCTTGTAACGAATGGGAGGGGATTGAGATTAGTATGAAAAAAGGCTACTAAGCCAATTTGGAACGCTTTATATCAATCATGAGACCGATAAATATGATTAAAAATAAATAAGCTAACTGTTCCAAAAATAAAATTTTAAATAGTAATGTCAAAATAGTATCAAAATTACAGCCGGATTATAATTAGTATCAAAATAGTATCAAAATTACAGCTGGATTATATCAATTTGGAGACTTGCGAATATTTGATGAGTTTTTTATATACTGCCGGATTATAATTAGGATTTGTGATTTTGATGTGAAAATTTTTGGTATAGTCAAATCTTCTTACAATTTAAATAGAATATCAAAATAGTATCAAAATTAGGATATATTTTATTTAACTTTTTTAAATTTATTTAAAGTTTTTGTTACAAGAAATAAATTCTTCTTTTGTGACTAATACTTTTGTGTGACGTTCATTATTTGGTAACAAAGAAACTTTTAAGTGACAAGAATAAAATTTAATCTTGTGGCTAATACATTTATGTGACAATAATATTTCTTGTAACTACAAAATTTTTTAGTGACAACTATTTCCCTTATCACATAACTTGTCTCTAAAATTATAATTTTATTTCAGTGGCCACATTAAGCGACAACCAATAAAACATGGTCACTAAATGTTTAATTGTGTGATGGACAATAACAGTTGTCACAGAAACAAATTATGAGTGACAACAAAAATTATTTGTCACAGAATATCCCTTTCAATGACAAGTTTTACACTTGTCATAGATTACTTGTCACGGAAATCCGGATTTCTTGTAGTGATGAGATCTGCTCTGACATACAAACATATGAATGTTACATATTTTACAACATTCAGAAAACGCTATAGAGAGATTTTTATAGCACTGCTGAAAGAACGCTATTGTTGATAACATTCTATAGCGGGGACACTTGAACGCTATAGAAAAACTGTATTGTAGGCCATATTTGTTGTAGTGATATCACATGTGATATGACACTTAAAACTTCAGGAGCAACCCACCAGACCTACTCCAGCCCACTGATTGAAACTTTGAGAATGTCAACATAAAAGTAGCATATACTCGTGGTAGAAAACGACCATTTAATTGTGAACATATGAACTAGTAGTTCGGAATGGTAGAAAACTATCCAGTGAGTAATAGATGTAACATAAGCGTAGAACTGTACCACCTACTTCATATATAAGCAAACATAAAAAACACAATAGGTTATAGAGAGAATCTCCATGAGTTCCCCCTTCACATCTCTAGCTAGCCTCTTTCTCAAGTGTGATGCTAAAAAGTAAGTGTACTATATCGACACAGAAATACCAAGTATTACAACAAGAAAATTGTCAGAAAAGAAACCAAAATGGAGATCAAACCCTATTAAATAGTGTCCTTGATTTTCCATTATCTTACAAAGACCTATTAAATAGTGAATTAGATCAAAGCCAAATACCAAAAATTGGGGGTTAGGATTTTACAAAATTAAGGGTTTTCATAGATTGATAGACCTAGCTATTAAATAGTAAATAGTGATGATGATAGAATTTTACCAAGGTCCAGAGGCGGGGGTCTGAGAGATCCGGGCTGCATCGCTGCAGCGTACCAGTCGGTCGCGGGTCGTCGGTCCCAGGTCGCCAGTCGGGATGGAGCTAGGATAGAGGAGGAGGTGAAGAGGGAAAGTGGGAGAGCCGAGAACGGAGGAGCTGTGCCGCTGCAGCGTGTCGATCGGCTTAGAGAGGAGGAGCAGACGAGCAACCGTCGGGAGTTTTTTTTTGAATGGAGATTGAAAGCTACGGAGTAACTTGGATTAGGGAAGTGGAGAAGTGGGCTGGGCTACACCTCCTTCCATTAAAAAAAAATTGCACTTTTTTTTGACTTGTACTGGGCTACAGCCCAGTGCACTGTAGTGTACCTCCGCCCCTGCCCCCACATGTTCCATCCTCCACCTTCGGCCCTCCGCCGGCTCGCTCATGTACTCACGAGCCATATAGCACCGTTGATAAGAATTCTCAGAATATATATCTACCTCATCAACTTGCTCCGACTTATGGGCCAAAAGGCTGGAGCACTTGCGAAGCAAACATGTCAGTGAAGCACATGTCTCCAATATCTCGTAAACCTCTCTCTCTCTCTATATGGATTTGAAATGGTTGGATGAAATTAAAAGGTGGTGGGACTTACATCTTTTAATCTCACTCTTCAATTCAATATATATATATATATATATATATATATATATATATATATATATATATATATATATATATATATAGAAGAAGGAATTTATTGATAAGGCCAAACGAAGGCACCCTATACAAGAATACCCCAAAGCCCAACGACACACGCCGCTCAACTATCCCGCCAAAAGAAACGGCAAAGGACCGAACCCAAAACTACGGAATCCGACAAAATGCCAACCCCCAAAACATGAGATTGGCAGGATCCAAAACAGAAAACCGAAAAAGGAAGACCACCTAGACCGGAGTCCTATCCGACCTCTCCAACATCGAGCATTGCCTAGAAATTTCGGCTATCAATTGCACACTGTGAAAAATGCACCCTTCGAATCTAGTTTGTTTCTGTTCTTCCAGGGAACCCAGATGATGGCAGCCGCAATGATGTGCCTATCGACAGAAGCCTCATTACTCCCCAAAGTGCAAAGCACTGTAATGTGCCTGATGTTGTTGCTGTGCTCCTCCATGAAATAAAGTCTCCCAAAATGCCCCCAAACTTCGCTAGCCATGTCTCCGGAAGCAAATATGTGGTCTATGTCCTCCCCATTGGTTTGCGACAACAGTGGCACCTCGACGCGATGTTGTACCGAGGGTGGTCAAAATATGTCTATCGGAAGCTTCTGCCTCCAAATCCTCCAAGCAAGAATCGACCATTTACGAGGGATGTGTTGAAGCCACATGTTAGCTAATTCAACAATAATCATGCGCTTATCCCAGACCAAGCCCCATGAAGTTGCGGAAAACAATCCAGAAGCGTTAGGGGACCATAAATAGTTGCCAATAGTCGGAGAAGTGGCCGATGTGATGCTATATTGGTATACCCCAGAACGGTGCAGCTAACTGGGCCCGCCAGACCCAAGCGCCCCCCACGGCCAGGGACGCCAAGCTCAGCCGCCGATGGGAGCTCATTCCCAGCCGCCCGACTTTGAGAGCCGGATGCCTCGCTCGCGACAGTGTGAGCCGAATGTCCGCTGCCATCTTGGTCCTCGGACGCCTCCCAACTGATGTGGTGTTCACCAAGGCTCCTGCCATGTAGGAGTCACCTCCAAGGGGCCGATGCATTGCTGTTGGTGCAGACCTGGGAGGGGTGGGAGTGTCGACAGTACCTGGCAATAATGTACTGGCTCCAGAGGGAGGAAGAAGTGCACCTTCCACCAAAGTTTTATAGAGAGGGCGTCAACGACGTCTGCGACTTTGCGAAGGCCCAGACCGCCCTCCCCATAGGGTAGGTAATGTTGTTCCAAGAAGACCATATATGCTTATCGGGCCCCCCTTGGTGACCCCAAAGGAACCGCAGGAACAAGGGCTCAATATTGTCAACTTTCTTAGGAGGGGCGCTAGCAGCGAGAGTGTATATGGGAATGGAGGAAAGGACGTGGTAGAGAAGAGTTAGTTTCCTGCCGGAAGATAGGATGCAATTGTGTCATCCTTCCAATTTGTGTCTGAACTTTGCCATAAGGGGTTCGAACATTAGTGTTTTTCTTGCCATACGTAAGCGGACACCCAAGGTAGATGAAAGGTGGTCCCTTGACCTCAAAAGCCATCCCTAGGCCTCCCTCTTGCACTGATCGACTAAGTGATGAACATAAACTATGCTCTTTGAAGCGTTGATACACTGACCAGAAGCTTTAGAGTATCTCCTGAGAGTATATAACACCTCCACCGAACCCATGTCTCCAGCCGAGAAAATGAGGATGTCGTCTGCATACGCCAAATGCGTGATAAACGGACACCCGCTAGCAGTGTGAAAGTAGGAGAATCTCGGGATGTCCCCATTTTGTTAAGGTTTCTGCTCAAAGCTTCTGCTGTAACAATGAAGATGATGGGAGAAATAGGGTCTCCCTGTCTAACACCTCGGAAGGGGAGAAAAACTGCCTGCTATCCCGTCGATAAAGTGGAGAACCTACAGTCCGCAACTGATCTCCAAATGACGTCAATCCACACTTCGTTGAAGTTGAAGGCTCTGAATACCCGAATCATGAAGTGCCAGTTGTCACGACCCGCTCCTGAATATTCGGATACGAGTCGGACATGTCCAGCCTACGTTAGAAGACTCAACGTAGTAAGCTGTAAACATCTAAGGAAAAACTCCAAGAATAACATGAAAGTAAATATCAAGCATCTAATCGTCCCAGAATCATAACCATAATCCACAAGTCATAATACAATTTATATATATAAGTACCAGAGACAAATCCAGTGACAGGAATGAAATATAACTATGAACTCTCAATATACAACATCTAGAAATAAAGCTAAAGAAACCTAAACCTGTAACCTCTAGCTAAGTCATGCCTCCATCCTGCTCAACAAAGATTCCGGGCTCTGGCCCATAAGGTGGAACGATATCCTCAAGTACACCTGCAACATATCCAGTCAGGAGCGGAGCAATGTACAATTCTAGGTAATGAACAAGAACATCATGATATAAAAAGAGTACAGGAGAACATGAAATATAAAGTACAAAAAAGAACATGAAAGTACAAGAATGTAAAGTACAGGAAGTATAGGAAATAAAGTACAAGAAGTAAATCTTGAACCTGAAGTACAAGACATGACATGTGTACAATATTTGAAATACAGCTAGTATATGTGACCGGCTGGGGTAAGCACAGGAATAAGCACAGGAAATGGGTACGGCTTAGGGCCCGCGTGCACGGTGTGAGGCCTAAGCTATCAACCTGAATTTCTGATCTTTGGGTTTGGTCACAAAGCTAGTGTATTTTCCCTCCCCGACCACAAGTAAGTACAAGAACATGAAAGTACAGAAGAACATGATATCGTGCCATGACGTGTCATAAGAAAAGCACAAGATATGAATGTAAATGAACATAAACCATAGAATGTACTTGCCTTGGGTGATCGAAAAAAGAAAGTAGATCTGTATATCCACCTGAATTTGGGTACAAGTTGGTTAATTAACATTTAAAAGTCACTAGGTATATCAATACTAAATTCCTATATACTTAGCTAACTAGCTTAATTAATATACACTAAGTAAGGATCTACAGTCTTATAATAATTATCAATACTCTAGTACTAAACATTATTTAAGTAGCCTATCTTTTATATAGAAAATATTTTAAGATAGTTAAATAGCTGTTATAATGTAACTATAACTTTTTATATAGTGAAAGCAATTATTTCTAACTATTGTAATTAGTAAGCTTGACATGCAGTCCAACACTCCACTTCATATCAATGACTAATGTCAGTTGTTGAATCTGGCCTGTTAGGCCCATCTCCTTCAATCCAATAATGTCCCACATCAACATACTCCCAATTTAGAGTAGGCTTGACTGCCACTGAAGGAAACAACCCTATGATAACTGAACCAGATTAATTCACACCTATAACAATTAAAACTGTGCAAATTATTTGATTCACCAACCCTTAGTAACAAAGTCTCGTCATATTCCCAAAGCCCCCAACTATACCAAGTCGTCAGGCCATAAACATTCTCCAGTCAGTGACCATACTCCATCCCCAGCTTAATGGAAAAATACATATTCAAAACCCATCTCAGATATGCATATGAGTCAAGCTAATTTTTCAAAACCTACAACCATTTGAACTCAATGAGCCCCTCCAATACAGAGCTGAAATAGAAGCAAGCCAATGACTTAACGACTACATTTAGAACTCAGCAAATAGGAAGAATGCAAGAATAGTTACAGTTTGGTTTCATACTCATCCAACCGAATTTGAGAGTAGGAATTATACAACAAAACTGAGATAAGAATTATACACTATTTATAGTAGAATAAGCAAAACCCCTCCTGATGATCCCCATCCCGGATATGCACAGAACTCTGGACACAAACATAACTCCGGACATGATCACGTGGAATGCAACACTCTGAACACGACTATACACTGAACACAGCGAACTAGGACCTCGGACATGACTACTTATCTGGACACACACCCTTGGTTGAATACAATAGCATCCTAATATGCATACTGGACACACCACATCCTGATACGCACACTGGACACGCCACACCCAACCCTACCGATCCTGGCCAACACTACTCATATCAAATTCGCTACAGAAACTTACAATCAAAGGGAAGATAGCATAATACCTGAAGGAGAGAATTCAACAAGATCAATGATAGCTTCTCACGAGGTCTTACACGATCTCTATGGTTCTGTTTCTTGCTAGGCGTTTCACCAAATAAATTCAGAGCACAGAGATCATTAGAATCTCGATGAATTGAACATAGCCTTCAGAACACTCAGAGAATCAAGAAGGTTTCAAGGATTCAACTTACGATTGTTCTAAATTGCAACTTTCCTATCAAGATTCAATCAACCCAACACACCTGCGATCAACATCAGCTCGCACTAATCAGAAAATTGACATCCAATCGATCACTAAGAACACTAAATGATCAACGAGATCAAATCCAAAATACTCTCAAATCTGAATGGAACTTAGGTCTTACCAGAATTTTAGGGTTCTGGATAAAGATGAAGAACTCCGCTCGATCGACCAAGTGACAGGTCCTTCTGCACGAGTTCTTGTCCTATGAGAGGAAGGATTGATCAGCAAGGTAATCGAAATTAATTCACAATCAAGAAGTTAAGTCGGATAAGGTGTTGATCCATGCTCACCGAGATCTAGGTCGAACTTCGTCGGAGAAAACGTCAAGATCTTCACGACAGGGATGGTCAGTGCGTAGTTGTCGAAGATGCTTGCTGACGTGGAGGTGGTGCGTCTGCGAAGTTCGGAGGAGGGCAGATCTGCTCGAGATGAGGAGAAGAGAAAATTGGGAATTTGCAACTAATCCCCTCTGAAATTTGGTAATTATAATTTACCCCCAAAAGTTGGTTACAAAGTTGTTAGAAACTTGGAGAGCACTCCAAATATAGTTTCTAGACTTCTCATCACTAAATCCTCCAAAAATATCTCATTTAGAAAAATTATCAAGTCTCATAATTAATCAAAATAATCTTTTCTAAAATTTTGAAAATACCAGAAAAATACTAAATTTAATAATTTCAGAAAGCGGGATTACACCAGTCCAGCTTGTCGTAGGCCTCCTCCATATCCAGTTTGATGGCTAAATTTTTGCCTCTAGCCAATTTTTTATGCAGTGTACCAGCTCCTAAGCCAACATGATGTTTTCCGTGATGTTTCTTCCCTGAACGAAGCTGCTCTATTCGGAAGAGCTGATCTTCGTAAGGATGGAAGCCATCCTATTTGCCAGAATCTTGGAGATAACCTTGTTGACAAACGTGCACATACTGAGGGGCCTGAATCCAAAAAGGAGGAAGGATTTTGTACCTTGGGGAGAAGAATCAGTAAAGTGCTCAATATCGCTTTAGGATATCTAGCTCCTTGGAAGAAGGCAATAACAACCTCGACTAAGTCCCTTTGATGATGGACAAGCAATGGCAGAAGAAGGTCCCCGAGAAACCGTTCGGGCCAGGAGAGCTGTCCTTGTTCAATGCCCAGACCGCCTCTTTGATCTCGTCAGAGGAAGGAAGCCGAGTCAATTCTTATTGTCCTATTCTGATTCAGCAGTAGAATATACCAATGAGGTCAGGATCCGGGATAATCTGTTCCTTCGTAAAGAGACCCTGAAAATGTTTGCAAGCCAGCTTGAGAATCTCCCTATGCTCGGTCTGGGTTTGGCCCTCATTGTCTATGATTTTGAATATACAAATCCTGCCTTTTACCTTTCACACAAGCATGGACGTACTTTGTGTTCTTATCGCCATCCGTAGCCATTTGTCTCGCTTTTGTTTCCAGAAGTTCTCCTCAATCAGAATCCAGGATCTGAGCTTAGCAGCCACCAGGTTGAGAGCCGCTCTATTTGTACCTAAGTCCACCTCTAGGAAAGCTGCCTTCACTGCACTGACCTCAGCCTCCGCAACTCGGGCTTCGAAGAAGATGTCCCCAAACGCTGACCTGCTCCATGAGGACAATGCCCTCATGGTAGCCTTCAGCCGAAGGGCCACACGGTGAAGGGGAGCGAGGCTGTCGGCAGATAGCCAAGCACCGCGCACCATATCAATGAACTCTGGATGGGACGTCCAAAAGTTTTGAAATTTAAAGGCTCCCGAAGGGGGGAGCTTTAACCCGAACCTCAAGAAGGGTGGGGGAGTGATCAGACTCCTGCGGGTTCAGATTTGTGGACAATGAATCCACAAATTCCTGCCAACCGTGGTCGACCAAAACTTTGTCCAATATGAACCTCTGGCGCCGCACACCCTCCTGTATGTTGCACCAAGTGAATTCACAGCCCGAGGAAGGAAGGGGGAGAGCCCCGTGTTAAGGATACAGTTGGCAAAGTCTGTAATCGAGGAGGTCGACGGGGGCGGACGTCCTCCTCTCTTCTCTTTAACTTCCAGAATAGCGTTAAAGTCACCAATGCATGCCCAAGGGTGACTGGGAAAGTCCTTCCTGATGGTGGTGAGATGCGCCCAAAGTAGCCTGCGCTCCCGCATAGAGCCGTTGTCGTGCACAACAAAGATGATGGACTGCTGAGCCAAGGTCGAGTGATCTGTCATGACCGAGAAGGCTTGTTCATGCTCCCTGATTGCGTTCAAAACTGTCCCATTCCTGTACATAATCCAGATGTCCTTGGCTCCCGCTATCGCACCCGAAAAACCCAGTTGGAGTTGATAGTGGGTGAGCTTCTGGATAAGGACTATAGGCTCGATGATAATCATAATCGAGATTTTGTGTAACCTGCAAAGATGTCTAGCCCTACGCATGGTCTGCTTATTAGCTATTCCTCTCGCGTTCCACGAAAGGATACTCAACATCTGGAGGGGGATAGGGAGGAATGGCGATCCTTTGTGTGTGTGTGTGTATATATATATATATTATATATATATATATATATATATATATATATATATATATATATATATATATATATATATAATATATATATATACAGATGTCCTTGGCTCCCGCTATCGCACCCGAAAAACCCAGTTGGAGTTGATAGTGGGTGAGCTTCTGGATAAGGACTATAGGCTCGATGATAATCATAATCGAGATTTTGTGTAACCTGCAAAGATGTCTAGCCCTACGCATGGTCTGCTTATTAGCTATTCCTCTCGCGTTCCACGAAAGGATACTCAACATCTGGAGGGGGATAGGGAGGAATGGCGATCCTTTGTGTGTGTGTGTGTGTGTATATATATATATATATATATATATATATATATATATATATATATATATAAAATATATATAAAATATATGTAAAATATATACAAAATATATATATAAAATAAATAAATAAATATATATATATATATATATATATATATATAATATATATGGGTCGTTCTTCCATACATCCTCTGGAAAAGGATGTATCGATACATCCAAAATTTGGACCGTTGGATGTTGATCCAATGGTTCGGATTGAATAATTGTGTAGAAACATCATTTAATGCTGATTTAGACTTTTGACCTATTGGTAACTTGCTTTAGCAGGTCATTCTTCAATTTAATTTTTTCAATGAACACCTAAATTAACTTATATTTACTCTCTCAAAAGTCCATCCAATTTAATATTTCGTAATTTTTTTTGGTTACAGGCCGTCGTGGTGGTGGTGTTGGTGGTTATGGTGGAAAGAGAAACGGAGATGAAAAGGAAATAAGAATCGGTCCGGATCGTGTCAAACGTCGTCGAGCCCTCCTAGAACAACGAGGAGTACCAGCTGCGCCGAGAAGAATTGGTCCGGTTCGCGTCGGACGTCGTCGAAACCTCCTCGAACAAGAAGAAGTACCAGCGACGCCGCTCTAATTTTACTGTCCATGCCATTGTCAGAAATCTTATTTTTCATCTAATAATTTAATATTTTGTCAATAAAGCTACATGTCATGGTGGTGGTGGTGAACTGAGGAAACCTGCTTCTGAGGTCGGGCGGATCATCTGCTCACATATTTAAAAAAATCTTTATTGATCGGACGAAATATTTTTTACTTTTGTAATGATAATATTTTCGAAGAGAATATTTTTTTTGGACGGTGAATGGCCATTCTCTTTGCTTTTAACACGGAGAATGGCCATTCTCTTTGCTTTTAACACGGCGAATGGACGGAGAATGGCCATTCTCTTTGCTTTTAACACGGCAAATGGACGAAGAATGGTCGTTCTCTTTGCTTTTAACACGAATGGCCATTCTCAAAGAGAATGGCCATTCTTCGTTCTTTAAAAACGGATAATGGACACTCTCTGTGCTTTTAACAAAGTATGGTACATTTAGGACTGGAAATGTTCAAGCTCATATTTTTTTACCAAATATTTACAGTATTTTTAATATCATTTACCATAGTATATTCATTTAATATTAAATTATTTTCAGGAAAATTCGAATATCATTTTATCAGGCTTCCACTGTATGGCTGCATAGAATTTCTTGCAAGTGTTTGAATATAATTAACCTACTATCAAAGAGAATTTTTCTTACATTACATTATGTATTACACTGGCATCGACTTCATACTGATGGCATCGATGTACTGATGGCAATAACAAAGGATGAACATGCAGGATTACAATTATGCTTCAGCAATAACAAGGGATGAACAGGCAGAATTACAATTTTGCTTCAGCAATAACAAGGGATGAACAGGCACTGGCATCGAATTCATACTGATGGCATCGATGTAATGATTTTTTACAGAAAGCAAAACACATTACAATCAAATAAAGTTTTAGTGATCCCAGGAATGCATCCATAATGAGGCCACCTGTAAACCCTAGGAATGCACCCAGGACTCATAAAATCTGTGATGGGCATCTGCAAATCAAAAGAATACACCAAATATCAATATCATCTATGAAGGCCAACTGCCAATCAAATAAACGCTTCAACCAAAAAATCATAATCAAATTAAGTATACTTCATTCCAAGTCCAATAAACTGCATAATTCACGTTACAGTAATCTGCCCAATCCACGTTAGTAATTCAACATAGAACCTGCATAATTCATAATACAATAATCCAAATAAATATCAGACCTACTCTAAATTCAAGACCATATTAAATTTCAAAACAAATTACGAACTATGCACTTAGTACAAGCGAAAAGTTTAGTCTTACAATATTCAAACACAAAATTTAGTTTGACCGTCATGACCAACAAATATTCAGAACCATATTACAACTCAAATATTATCCAATTGAAATAAAAGATTCAAAACTCAAAAGATGAATTGCATAGCCATCTCCATCTTCTTCTTCTTATTTCTTTTTTTTTTCTTTTCTTTCTCAAAATATCATTCACCTACACCTTGAGGGATGGATTAAGAAAAATTATAGTCAGTATGGACTCACTGTAAGTAAAAATGACATCCAGAAACATAAATAGAAGTATCAAAGTGATGGCTAGCATTAAAGTGTCAATGTGCACAGTGTATATTTTTACATAAGAGTTTGGGCTAGCCCATTTACCTTCTTACGAGGGAAGGAAAATCTATTTTCTTGATCAGCAAATTCAACCTCTATCTGGTTAATCTTATCTAGAATCAATTTCTGGTTGTCGGATATAGTCTTCATCTCTTTGAAGACATTCTCAAAGTTTGCAGCAACAAAATGTATAGATCACAACCCTGTCCATAGTGTTTTTGATTCCATAAGTTGATGGTTTTCCAGATGTTGATGGTTTGTTGCAGCTGCTGCCGTTTTTCAAACATTCGAGTGAAGGTTAGTTTTCTATAGGGCTTTGTTTTTAATATAAACATCCCTGCTAAGCTTGGGACAGAATATTTATTAGCCATCGAGCATACAAATCCTCCGAAAGGGAGAGCTGTCCTTGCAGTTGGTTTTCCCACGAGATGCATCATTCTACTGAACATGTAGGAACCTATATCCATCTTTTTTTTCCCATATAATAAAGAAATTTACTCTCTCGAGATGGATGGAAAACTCATGTCCAGTAGGATTGAGTGTTTGAGATACGTAGGCATGCAACAATTTATACAAAGTTTTTAATTGATCTTTGTATACATTTTGAGGGGTCTTGGCACCCATTGAAACACTGTAACTCATGAATTGCATCGTCATGAAACTTATCAATATCTTTCATATCAAACTCAGGAACTGGATCAAATCCATAAAATTCGTTGATGATAGCAGCATTTACCCTAATCAGTTTCCCTCACAAAAAACCAGTTGTTGATCCTCTTCTTTTTCTTAATTTCAGCCGAAAGATTGAGTAAAATTCTCTTACTATGTTTGGGAGATTTTCTCAAGACAGGATTGTTCAGTTTCTCAAATTGATAGAATTTCAATATATCCAGGAAAGCTTCGTCTTCGACATCATCCATCTTAATTGATCTTTCAGGCATAACAGCCTTTTTCTTGAAATATTTAATGTAAATCTTCTTAGATTTAGAGTCTTTAATTTTTTACCTCCTCTCCAGCATGGGACTTATTTCATGATTGCTCTTCCTCTTCATTTTCCTCTTCTTATGAGGATTCAAAATCCTCAGAGTACGCTGATGACTCTGTATCCGTTGCCACCTTAGCCTTCGCTTGAGTAGCCTTCGATCTTCATAAGTTGAGTCTTCCGACGACTCTGTATCGAAGATAGATTTTCGGTCTTTGTCGAGCATGAGTTTTTTAGCCTTTTTTGCATGTGCTTGGCTGCCGCTCCGCTTTCATCGTCGCTGCCGCCGCCGCTGCTTCCGCCGCTGCCCTTTCGGCCTCTGCCCTAGCGACCATAATCTGGTTTTCGCCGTTGCAAGTTCTGTCCTTCGGGCCTGTATCGCATCCCTTTGTGGATTCTTCCCTTCGGCGACGGTCGTTGTTTCTTCAGCGGCATTTTGATTAGAAGAGGGTTGGGAGAGGGTTTGGAAGAAGGAAGGGGTTTAAGAGAAGAGAGGGAAAATTCTCTTATATGACCTTGGGAAGTGAAAAAAAATAGAATAGTTTGAGTCTTAAATTAAATTATTACTATTATTACTAGTATAAGACGGTCGAATTTATTACTATTAAATTTAAAAACTACTTTCAAAATTAAATTTATTCTATATTACTAGTATATATCCATGTGAAATCACTACATAAACCTTTGGGATTTTGAGACCCTAATTTTAAAAACTACTTTCCAAAATTAAATTATTACTATTACTAGTATATATCCACGTGTTCCGTATAAATTATTGAAAAATTTGGCAGAAAAAACGTGGTGAAACATGTTTATTTAAAAAAATTTGACAACATATTTAAGAATGTGAAGTTTAATCTCAATATTTCCATTTTCGAATATTTGATTAAATTTTTGAAAATAAGAAGACTATGTACTTGAAAAGAGTAAAATTAAAACACTCAAAGTTGTCCTCTATTTTACTTTGTAATCATATTTAAGATGGATTTGACGGCAAGATTGACGCTGGCAGCATAATCAATTCTTGACGTAACAAGTCATTGATGGGGATATCGTCGTGATATATGGATTGACGTAACAAGATTTGTTAATTGAAAATATATAAAGAGCAATGCTATAGTTAGCAATGGGTGTAAGTTGTAAGAAGGTTGTAAAAGTTTGATTGTAGCCGAAACTAAATTGAGTTAACAAAATACTATATTTCATTAAATCCAGCTTCATGCCGGAACATTCTCGGCGAAGTATACAAGAGGAGGACAAAAAACTGTAAAAAACGAAAAAAAAAACAAAAATAAGAGGTCTACCCCTCATGGCCTCGCGGAGGATCTCCACAAAGTCCTGCAGGGTGCGCACACCGCCCTATGGCACAGGCGGCGAAACGTTTCCCTTTCTCCAGAGAATCCCGTTCCTCCGGAGTGGGCAACAGGTCAAAGTTGGACGCCGGATGAAGAGGTCGAGCGATGACCTCCAGTGACAACCCACAGGAGGTAGGAAGTCCGCAGCCGCTGCCAGCCAGTCATGGGCCGGAGGTGACGCGAGGGTGCTCCATGCGGAGAGGCTCGGCGACGACTGGAAGAAGACTCTGGCAATGGTTTCAACCAGATGATCTTTTTGGAGCCATGTTAAATGTGCAACCTACTCAGATGAATGGGACCCCTATGTATATATACACGTTCCTAACCGACTCTTCTTATTCCTATTGGAAGTTGGGGATATTCAATTTCTTATTCCTTATTGGAAGTTGGGGATATGCTACAGTTATAACCAAATGCTTACAATATCTTACAACCTTCACCCATTGCTGACATGGGCCATAGCCCACATGTCAGCAATGGGTGAAGGTTGTAAGAGTGTTGTAAGCATTTGGTAGTAGACTTAGCATTAGATGTCTTATTTCAAGCTTAGTTGGTTGTGCTGTTTGGCTTTATGGAAGGCCTAGGTTCGAGTCTGGTGTTTGGGTTCTGTAGAATTTTTCTATTGTTAACATTTTTGGGTGCTATTATATGCTTTTAACTTAGTATGGAAAATTTTGGGACTGTTAATGGCCATTCTCCGTTCCTCTAACACGGAAATGGTACATTTAGGACGGAGAATGGTACATTTAGGACGGAGAACGGAATGTAGGACGGAGAGAATACAGTACATGGGAGAGAGAATGGTACATATGGACGGAGAATGGTACATTTAGGACGGAGAATGGTACATTTAGGACGGAGGTAGGACGGAGAATGATACATGTAGGACGGAGAATGGTACATATAAGACGGAGAATGGTACATTAGGAGGAGAATGGTACATTTGAGACTGTTCTGAAGGGTTGTGAATTTTAAATAGTTGGTGTTTAGTTTTGTTTGAATCTATAAATTAATTTTGAAGGCTGGTGAAGATGAATTAGTTTGGCTGTATAAATAGATTTTAAAGGTTGGAAAAAGAAACCAATGGTTCGTATCGATCACCGTAATTATGGTGAATTGGCACTGATACCACTAATATGAGTAATTTGCACCGCCAGAATTCATTTTGAATAAGGTAAAATCTATGTTGGGAAATGTCAAAATCTCTTGGATATGATTACACTGAGATGTGTATTAATGGTAAAATCTGTGTTGGAAAATATCGAAATCTCAGAAGTGAGCCGTCTTAGGCGTCATTATATCACAGTCCATTTTATTTATAAAAAATTAATCATGTAAAAAATTATTGATAAAAGTAAAATTTTGTCAAAATGGAGAATCGAACTCATGAAAAAATATCTGTATGTCGACAAGTGAAAAATATAAAGAAATGCATGCATGCATGCATGCTAAGTTTTCACCATTCACCCCAGGAATGATTGATGATATCTAAATCATTATACATCTCGTATCCAGGTTCCCCTGGGACTGGGATTCATCATCAAAGGGTTTTTCAAACGTCTGTATTGAACGTCGTCGAAGTGCACGTTGAAGCACCCACGTATGTCGAGCACGCGAAGACCCTTGCAGTTGTATATGATAGATCGTAGCGTGTCTCCATTGAACATGCCAATCCCATATGTAGGTGCTCGAGATGCGGCATCGAATCAGCCACGGCCTTTCCCTCGTCTTTTTCCGTGTCCAGCACGAATCTGTTCCGAGCATGAAATCTGGAGGGGGCATGTTCTTTCTCAGCTTGACAGACGGTGGCAATACTTTCCGGCAGAAAATATTCCAGTCGACGTGATGTAGAGGCAGTAGCTAATGTCGAGTTCTTCCAGCACCGGAAGAAACTCCAAGTGTCTCACGAAAGTTTCATCACTCACGTCGCACTTCGGAATGCGCAGCACCCTTAGAAATTCCTACTGTATTATAAAATGGGAAAACATCAATAGAAATTAACAAACGTATACGTAAAATTTGTAATAGAAAAAATAAAGTATTAGAATAAGACCAAATAAAATTTGTACTGGCCTTAAACATGCAAACAGAAGGCTGCTTCGTCGAGCTTGTACGCGGAGAAGGACCCTAGATATCCCCACTGCGAGCCACGAGCTTCATTACGGTCAAATTAATCTCAGCGGTTTGCTGGGTCCTCCGGCACCACTGTACCAAGTCACGTTAGACCAATAGTCTAAGGGACCGTTGAGCGTCTTCCACCACGAACGGCAAACTGGGCCATGTTGCATATTACCTCGTCCGTCGGCATCCCCGATAGTACCAGTATCATCGAGAGGAATCTCGGTAGGGATGACGGCCCACGCTGCAGTTGATCTTGCTCTTGCTCTCCATTGCGACTGTTCTTCTTCTTCTTCCTTTGTTTCTCTCTAGTCGGATGGGTTCTACTTTGGAAAAGGCTATTTAACCCCTCGTTTAGGGGGTGTAACCCGCTCGTAGAGGGGTGTGACCGAACAAGGCACGAATCTATTAGGAATAACGGTAATGCCACTGTATTAATATTAGCAATTAGTCATTTGGGCTCCCAACATATTTGGGTGATGCCATCTCCCATTATGTGGCATCTGACATGGCAGATGACATAACAGCTGACATGGCAAATTTTATCCCCAAAAATTAATTACCCAAATTTTTTAATGTTAATGTATGAATGTTAATGTTATGTTAATGTTAATGTTAATGTAATGTTAGTCAATTATATTAATATTAATGTTAATGTTAATGCTAATGCTAATGTTAATGTTAATATTATATTAATGTTAATATTAATGTAATGTTATTAATTAATGTTAATTTATATTAAATTATTATTACTATTAATGTTAATTTTAATATTAATTTTATTATTAAATTTTGCCATGTCAGCTGTATGTTACCAACCATGTCATATGCCAATATGGAAGATGGTATCACCCAAATTTTTTGGAAACAAATAGCATTTTCGTAATATTAGTTTTAATTATATGTAAATTTTAAATTAACAGAAAGCTAATGTAGATTTAATATTAATGCTACTGTTAAATTTTCCCGATCATACCTCGATACTTACGATTGTCGACCGAGTTACCGTCTTCATCATTATAAGTTTTCACCCGAATCATCGTCCTCGCTGGGGTATGATGTCGCACGAGCCTGGAGTTACGCTCGTGCAAGGCAAGATAACAGATTCACAATAGTGTTTATAGCTCAAATTGATAACATAAGCAGCGGAAGGAAAACGTAGTATACAACAAGAATCCCTTTTATGATAATGAATTGAAGGTTACAATGGCTATGAATAGCGCAACTTAACATGCCAATTGGTACAACGCTCATGATCTCTCTAGCTCATAAAGGAGTACATTATTCCATACATTATGCCTTTATAGCCAACAAGTAGTCTTCGGCTAAACATCTCCATGTCGCAATCCGAACGCCAATGCGATAGCTCCTCTTGAACGCTAAGGACTCCATGCCTCGGCACGTCCAAGCTGAGCCCCGCCTCGAGCCGAACATATCCTAAACTTGTCCACTACCGTGTCCTGCGGCAGATACAGTTAGACATAATCTTAACATAAACATAGTGATCGTGCTCATCTAGGTCCCATTTCGCCGAGCCTGCAAGGTTAAACTTTACATAAGAAATCATATCATTTCACTCAACCAACCAACCGTAAACTTAAACATATGCATAAGGGTGGCAGGCCCTGCGCCTGCACCCAGCACTAATCTCAGTCCACGGCCCTATCTATATAAAGGTCATGATGTTCTCACCGTAATACATCTTTGGCATCCTTAGTGTACGACTATGATCGCTTCGATACGGGTGCTAGCCCAATATCCGAAGGATCCCAAACTACTGATATCATAACTTATCACATTGGACGGTCACAACCCGTCCTAATGAGTGTACCATAAATACCATACATAATTCCTCCTTTGAACTACTCGGTTGAATTAAGATGATGTGCACCATAAATACCATACATAAATACCAAGACTGGATGGTCGCAACAATATCATAGCTTATTGAGTATATTATATTGTCATTGCTTGTCCATTCGGAGTTGACCGTTCTCGACAGGTTTTGATATTATAACTGTTGTTAGATAGTAGAACTAGACAGCATTCTACGTCGTTTCTACGGTGTAGGCTGGGACGCTGTCACGCACTCATGCCCTTACCGGGTGCGGGTCGTGACAGGGTGCGCAAGAAAGGAACAATGTCGCTAGATTCGGTTGGGACCGATAGGTCGAATCGGCCGGGTCGATCGAACGGAATTGAATTAAGATCCATTCACGTTATGGAATGGCTTCTCTGGAACCAAGTCCCATATTCAGCGGGTTGCAGGTGATCGCGTAGGCGACGTCAGCGCAGCCAACCAGTCGCTCGCTTGAAGAGTCTAAGGCGAGTGGTGACCTCCTTCGCCTCGTCCCTTCGACGTCACTGGCATCAAAGCCATCCTGGACGTATAGCTTTGTTAATCGGGGTCCTTTCAACGCAAGTAGCTAGCTCCGATGCAAGTCCCCGCTTAACCTGTGCTGAAACCTTATGCACGACTATACCCTGTTTCCTCCTAGGCCGAAACGGTCCCGTGGCCCCGGGTTGCTGATCGAGGAAACTACCGTCTTGTCGACAAGTTGTCCATAACGTGCGAAGACATATTTTCCTTTTAGTTATTAAGACAGCCTACATTATCTTTGAAAACTCAATCCTTTTCCCGTGTTTGTGTCCTTGCATTTATCCTTTCGTTCGCAACAACATTATCGATTTACCTAGGAAGGGGGTCGAAAGAGGAGGGTCAGCCACTCACCTTGAGTTTACTTCGGCGAGAGAATGGATCTTAATTCAACCGTTCCCGTTCGATCGAGTCAATCGATCCCGACCTATCGGTCCCGACCGAATCGATAGCGACAGTGTTCTTTCTCGCACATCCCGTGGATGGAGTACGGGGCACGATGTAGGGACGGGGTACTACAGCTATAGACTAAGATGTCTTCTATGAACACTATCACGAACTGATCCAAATAGTGCATGAAGATACGATTCATGGGGTCCATGAATACGGCTGGCACATTGGTCGCTCTAAAATGGCATAACAAGGAAATCCTAATGTCCATACCTCGATCTGAATGATGTCTTCGGATGACTTGCTCTCTGACTCTGATCTGATGGTACCCTCATGACCGCAAGTCAATATTCGAGAATACAACCGCTCTCCTTGAGCTGGTCAAATAAGTCATCAATGTACGATAATCAACACATAATCTTGACGTACCATCGTTCTTCTTCACAAGAAGCATCGGTGCTCCCCAAGGCGATCCACTAGCACGAATGAATCCTTTGGTTCTGAGTTCTTCAATCATCTTGTACAAGATTTCCAACTTTGAAGGTGCCATCCTGTAGATCTCTCCGATCCTGGTGCCGTCCCTGGAATCAAGTCGATGGTAAAACTCTGCCTTACCGAAAATAAAACTCTGCCTCACCGGGAATACCAAAAATAATCCTGCCAATATGGCAGTCTATTCTTATGTATTGCTCCTTCAACCAATCCATTCCTAGGCCAAGGGACCGATTCGGCCCCGCAAAAGGGTCGTCATCTAACCCAGCTATAGTCCGTGATAGCTTGACATTGCCAGTGGCCTTCACACCCTTTCACTGCTTAACAAATGCACGTGACACGGACGGTGCTTGCTATACTTCGATAGCCCAACAAAACTCTTTTCTAATGTGTTCGTGCAACGACTTGACAAGCAAGGGCTACGTCAAGCCTTGCATCGAGGGAACGTGATGTGCACGCATTCGACTTGAACAATCAAGTTCTTTGGGTGCATAGACTTAAGCAAGAAGCAGTGAATACGACTTAAACTACGGGACAAGCGAATGTTAATATTAATTGTAGTTCCAATTACATTTTAAATAAAAAGAATGCAATTTTAACTTTAACTAGTTTGAAGTAAATGTTAAATCAAAAACTATTTTAAATTTTAGTATTAATATTAGTTTCAATAATATTGTAAATTTTAAATTAACAGGAATGCCACGTATTAGAAACCTAGCTAGCTGATGTCACGTTGCTCGGGCTCGGTTAGTGTTCGTCTAAACTCGTACGTTCGAACTAGTTATTAGTAATGATAACCAAAATTGAATTTTAAGTTTAAAATCTAGTCGACTCGCTCGATCCTTCCTCTTTATCCCATCTTCCACACTCTCTCTTTCTCTCTCTCTCTCTCTCGGGTCTCTCTCACAGGTTTGTTCCTTATACAACAGATCTCGTAGCATTAAATGCTCTGCATGCGTTATCCTACACAATTTAATAATAAACACTGATACCATATCATTAGAAGAGTAAAAGTTGTCTTGGAAGTTGTAAAAAATTACTTTGTATTGTCTTCTCAATACTTTTTTGCATTGGAGATGACTTTTTAAACTTATTGTCATTTGTGAATATAGCCGCCTATGCAAGATATTGTCTTCTGCCTCATGCCACATAGGATATACAACACATAACAAGACAATAGGGTTTCGTAGCATTAAATGCTGCTGCATGCGTTATCCTACAAAAGGGCCACGTGGAGAATGCTGTTGCATGCTTCCTCATGCGTTATTAGCTACACAATTTAATAATACATGTACCAGAAGACGAGAAAGTTGTGTTGTTGGAAGTTGTTTCCTTAAAATTATGCTTGCTCCTAGAATCAGTCAAGATTTTTCATGAGCCATCAAAAGAGGGCCACGTGGCGGAGTTACAAGAAGACGAAAAGGTTGTGTTTTGCCTTGCTGGAAGTTGTTTCTTCCTGAATAATGCTTTTTGTACCTCCAAATTGCACTTTCAAACTGTCCATCCTTATGTGGCAGCTGACGTGATATGTTGATCTGGCAGCTGACGTGGCAAATTTTTTTAAAATAAAAATAACATTAAATTAATGTTAACATTAACATTAATATTAATATTATCGTTAACATTAACAATAATATTAATATTAATATTAACATTACATTAATATTAACATAAATTAATATTAACATTAAATTAACATTGATATTAACGTTAAATTATTATGGAGAAAATTGGGTAGTTAACTTTTTGGATTAAAATTTGCCATGTCATCAGTCATGTCAGATGACACACACTATTATTTAACATGCCACATCAGATGGGAGGGCTATATATTAGAGGGACAATTTGGAGGTACGAATATAGCATTACTCTTTCTTCTTGTATTGTTTCTTGTCCTTTTTTTTCTGCTGGTTTCTAGCACACTCTATTTTCTTCAATATCGACGTCACATGGAGAAACTGATCGTCGTGTGGAAGATTTAGTCGATGAAGAAAGCTTCCTTTCAAGAGGACTGTCAGATGATTTGGATGATGATCAAAGTTTGGAAGATGTTAACTTAGGAGACAGTAAAGAACAGATGAAGAAAACAATGGAAGAATACATCATAACGACGATGACGACATCAATGCAAACAACAAAATGTTATTTCGCATCACCCTTTCTAATGGATTTAAGAAATGCATTATATTTTTACATTTATTTCTCATGTTTTTTTTGTTTTATTCTGTTCTTAGGGACGAAGGTGAATCTCCATTGGATTTCGATGCAACGACGATGAAAAAATATTGCAGTCTGCCAACATTAACAAAGATCCAAAATCTCTTAGAAGAAGATATTGTTGGCCTACAGTTCAACTCTATTGAAGAAGCAGAGACATTCTACCAGATATATTCAAAAGCATATGGTTTCAGTATTAGGAAGAACGAGGTAAAGAAACAAATCTGGGATGGTGATGGTCCGTAGTTGGTGTTGTTCGAATGCGGATTCAGACACAAGAAATACAAGGAAGCTCCTAACAGGGTTCGTGAGCCAAGAAGTGAAAGCAGAAGTGGTTGTAAAGCAATTTTCGTATTGGGTACATTAAAACAAAGATGTGGTTCGTCAAAAAATTTCATGTACATCACAACCATATCCTGGTGAATGATTATGAAACAGTTTTTTTGAGATCCCATCGTACGATATCACCCGCAGAGTTGGAAGAAATTAAGCTTATAAAGCAATCAGGGATGGGGACTGGACAGATATGAATTTAATTGTCCAGAAGAAAGGTGGTTGGAATAAGGTTGGATGGACGAGAAAGGATTTATACAACGCTCTAGCTCAAGATAGTAGAGCACTAGACGATGTTGATGCTACGACAACACTTACATTTCTTCAATCTAAGGAGGGCAGTGACCCAGATTTCTTCTACGCGTACAAAGTAGACGAAGATTCCAGATTGACCCATCTCTTTTGGGCTGATGGTGCATGTCGATTCGATTATGAATTATTTGGAGATTCACTAGCATTCGATTCTACATATAAAATAAATAGAAGTCAAATGTCGTTGGTGGTTCTAGTGGGTACAAACAATCATGCGATGACTTGTGTGTTTGGGTTTGCAATGATCCATAATGAGACTGCAGAGACATATTCTTGGGTTCTAGAAAAATTCCTAGAGTGTATGAATGGCAAATTACCAGTTACAGTTCTCACGGATGGTTGCAGATCCATGAATAAAACAATTGAGGATTTAATGCCCAGCGTAGTTCATCGAACGTGCTCATGGCATATCCTAAACAATGCTGCCAAACATGTACACCGAGAGGGTTTTCACAATAAACTGAGTCTTCTGATTAATAGGTACATCGCACACTTGCTACTTTACTTTGAAGTATGTTGTTGTTACAATATCACAACTTTAGTTACTGTCCATGTTTTCTAAATAGGTACTATTCAGTCAAAGAATTTGAAAACCGTTGGCAGCAGATGCTAACAGATTATAATGTAGAGAACAATGAGTAGACCACTGCATTGTACAGAATGAGGGAGCGATGGACGAACACATTCCTACATGAAAATTATTTTGGCGGTTCTACTGCAACAAATAGATGTGAATCTATGAACGCATTTCTGAAAATGTTTTTGAATGAGAAGCTGCCACTATGGAAGGCCCTTCAAAATTGTGACTACGGTTGGCGGCCTTACGTTACGGCCAAATGAGTAAGCATGTCACTGATAAACTCTCAACACCAGTTATGAATCAAACTAGCATGGCCGTAATAGAAGGTAAATTTGCCGCAATTTATACTAAAACGGTATTTATAGAGGTAAGGAAGGAAATTACACGTTCTGATGTATATACTGTTCTCCATCATCACATCATAAGAGAGGCAGAAGATCGCACTGTCCAAAAGTATATGTCGCCAAACAGTGTCAACTGGAAGGTTACATTTGATCCGGCCGACAACATCATAAATTGTGAATGCTTGTGGATGGAGACCAAGGGGATTCCATGTAGGCATATTTTTTCAGCAATGAAGAGATTACAAATTGGAGATATTCCAAAGAACTTGATAAAATCTCGTTGGCTCAAGGATTGCAAAGAGAGTATCTCTCCAGACCTGGATCAGAAAGAAGATTCATCCACCCAAACAGTATTGAGAGCAAAAGGTATGGTGGTATTAATGAACAAGTTAATCTGTTTACATACTATTGTAAAAAATCAAGCAAAATTCAAGAGAGGGAAACGGAGTTGATGTCGTCTGTTCTTATGGAGTTGAAAGAAATGGTGACCGATATTGGTGAAGAAGAACAAATGGTAGCTGATGCAGTTCATGGAGTGCATGAAGCTTTAAAAAGAGCCAAATCCGGGTAGCAACAAAAGGAAGGCCTTCTCAAGGAAAATCAAGCCGGTCTACAGAAAGTCAGCCTATCCCGAAGCCTAGAATTTGTAGAGTTTGTAAAAAATCAGGTCACGATTTTTATAATTGTAAAGTACGAAAGTGAAATAGCGACAAAAAGCAAATGGAATAAAATGAAACGTCGTTGACTTAAGACAATGTCTTTCTTAGGTGGCAAGATGTCATTCACACGAGACAATTAGATAAAAAAATATGTTCTCCAATGCAAAAGTTTGAGAAGACAATTAGATAAAAATGGAGAATATCAAATTCCAAGTTCAAAACGGAGAATATCAAAAATGGAGAAAATATGTTCTCCGTGCAGTTCAAAACGGAGAATATTATTCTCCGTTTCAAATGACACGGTGAATATCATTCTCAATTTCAAATTAAAACGGGGAATGAACATTCTAATGTATTTTTAACACTGAGAATCTTATTCTCCGTTTCAAATTAAATGGAGAATGCCGTTCTCCATTCCAAATTAAACGGCGAATAGAATTCTCAGTCGTTTTAATACTGGGAATGACATTCTCTGTGCAGTTCAAAACGGAGAATATAATTCTCCGTTACAAATGAAACGAAGAATATCATTCTCCGTTTCAATTTAAAACGGAGAATGAACATTCTAATGTGTTTTTAACATTGGAAATGCTATTCTCCGTGTAATTCAAAATGGAGAATGTTATTCTCCGTTTAATAAAACATGGAGAATGCTATTGTGGTGTCTTGGTTACACTGCTAGACTTGTATTTAAGAGGTCATTGGTTCAAATCTTGACTATAACAAAATTTTGTTTTATTTATACTTTTTTTGTAAGTTATGTATGGGGCTTATTTAGAAGGGAAAAAACTTTGATACAGTAGGGGGTATCAAAGTTTTGATACCCCCTATGTATGACATGTAGGCCCTTCCTGCTTTATAAAATTTGTACACATATATATATACACATAAATTTTGAGAGGGCCCACATGTCATACATAGGGGGTATCAAAACTTTGATACCCCCTACTGTATCAAAGTTTCTCTCATTTAAAAGTTAAGTAAAATTGAGGAAAAAAACTTTGATACAGCAGGGGATATCAAAGTTTTGATACCCCCTATGTATGACATGTGGGCCCCTCCAGCTTTGTAAAATGTGTAAACATATATATATACACATAAATTTTGAGATGGCCCACATGTCATACATAGGGGGTATCAATACCCCCTACTGTATCAAAGTTTCTCTCATTGAAACCCTCATCAAAGTTGGCAGAATTCGAAGGTACATATTCATTGGTATTAATGGCATATAAACGGCAGTAGTTGGGAGAGTTTGTTCTAGTCTTACTTAGCTTTACTTGAGAAGGGAAAGATGTATTGGTATTGATGGAAATTAATTGAATTGAATTCGAAGTGGCTGCCACTTGGCGCATGAGTCTGAGTTGTTCCATGCCTATAAATGGCAGTAGTGTAGGGAGAGTTTGTTCTCGTCTCACTTAGCTATTCTTGTGGAGATGGACTCTACCGATCCCCTGTCTTGGCAAGATGCTTTCCTCTTGGTTGTCGATCTCCTCGTTCGAAGAAGCTTTGGTGGTGAAGTCCTTCAGATGACTGAGATGTGCCTGGGTTTGGATTTATTGCCAACCCACGCTCTGTCGAAGTGCCCGTACGTTGATTCGTTCGGACTATGCACAGTGTTCCTTTGCCGCAAGGAGTTTCTTTGTTCGACGTATTCCATTGGTCCGACGATGCACGGTGGTGAAGTCCTTCAGAAGACTGAGATGTGCCTGGGTTTGGATTTATTATCGTTCCACGCTCTGTCGAAGTGCCCGCACGTTGATTCGCTCGGACTATGCACGGTGTTCCTTTGCCGCAAGGAGTTCTTTTGTTCGATGTGTTCCATTGGTCCGACGATGCACGACGAAGTGATTTGCCTCAAGGAATTTCTTTTTCTCAGGGCATTCGATTGCTCGGAAGAATGCAATATGAAGTGAATTCCTTTGCAGGTTCTTTGCCTCAAGGAAAGAGTCTTGCCAAGGTGGATCGGTAGAGTACATCTCCATGATGAAGAAGGATGCCTTTGCACGGTGCTCTGCCTCAAGGAATTCCTTTGCCTCAGTGAGTTCCTTTGTTCGGACGATGCACGATGAAGTAATTTGCCTCAAGGTGTCATCCAACGGTTTCTATGCTCCGATGATGCACGATGAAGTGATTTGGCTCAAGAAATTCCGTTGCCTTAAGGAGTTCCATTGCTCTGACGATGCACGATGAACTGAATTCACTTCATTGTGCATCGTCAGAGCAATGGAACTCCTTGAGGCAAAGGAATTCCTTGAGGCAAATCACTTCATCGTGTTTCGTCAGAGCATAGGAACCTTTGGATGACTTCTTGAGGCAAATCACTTCATTGTGCATCGTCAGAGCAAGAGCAAATGAATTCCTTGAGGCACAGAAACAGAAGCAAAGGAATTCCTTGAGATCAAAGGACCTTGCAAAGGAATTCCTTAAGGCAGAGCACCTTGCAAAGGCATCCTTTTTATCCTGGAGATGCACTCTACCGATCCCCCACCTTGGCAAGACTCTTTCCTGTTGGTTACTAGAAGAGCCGCAGGGTTTGGGTTGATTGCCAACCACACTCTGTCGAAGCGCTCGTACTTTAATTCGCTCTGACTATGCACGGAGTTCCTTTGTTCATGGAGTTCCATTGCTCTGACTATGCACGGAGTTCCTTTGTTAGGGAGTTCCATTGCTCTGACGATGCACGATGAAGTGATTTGCCTCAAGGAATTCCTTTGCCTCAAGGAGTTCCATTGCTCTGCGATGCCCGCACGCAGCTCACATTCAACTTTTTCTTGATAGTAGAATTTTATGTAGTAGTTCAGACTTTCATATGTAAATAAAAGTTAAACTTTTTGTGGTTTTGACAATGTAAATGTAATTCAAAAATAATTTTATTATAAAAGCAGAGCTTAAAAAGACAGAAGTTCCTTGCCCAATTACATCATAATTACATTGTTGTTTTACAATGTCATTGCTCGGTTCCTGTTACATATTTGCTTGAAAGTAACTCCTTAGCCCATGCCAACCTCATCATTGTCATCTTCTGGAGAGTTTCATCGTCATGTCCTCCCGGTATTTCGAAGGGAGTAGTCGTCAACATATTCATATAATACGCCGTGTACAAGAGGCAGTTGGGTGCCCATTGTTGTGGGCAATTTGGAGAACAATTCAGCACTTTGCTCTCATACTCCATCTTCGCCGGGCATCTCTTCCTCATCATATCAACTTTTCTCCTGACGATAGGCTCTAAGGTGTTCTTCATTAATTCTGCATCCACCTTCCACTTATCGTACGTGGTTTGCCTCAAGGAGTTGTAGTACGTCCAGTCGTAGGAGATAAAGTTGAATATGAGCAGAGTATAGTGTTTGATGGATGAATTAAAGAGTGGAATGAATAGCAACTCTATGTCGTCCTCCAAACCCATGACGAAGTCTACTACATCTGTTTGGATGTCTTGAAGGGCGTCGGCTTTTGCGTCTGGTTCATTGGCACGTTCAACGATGGTCTGTTTCCCAAAAACAAAACACAATATCACGAGTAATTTTTTCTGTCATTTTTCATCAGTGTACACATGAATATGGATTTTTCTGTTTGAATTCATACCAATGTGTGGGCCATCATGAATGCAGACCACTTATGTGATTGGGGCGCCGGCTTTTGCTTCTGGATCAATGACACATCCTTTCAACTAGACGGGGTACACCTTTTACTACCTTGAATTTCTCTCAGCTTCCTTATTATTATGTCCAGTATGCCAGCCTCCATGTCGTCATAGTTGAGTATGTCTTGCATGTCTACTGCCAACAACTGGACTGAAACTCCATTTTCACCCTCTTCCGAAAAAAATATGTATACAATATCACTGCACATAAATTTAGTTTAGGTTAAATTAATAAAGATAGATTCTCATTACATAATTGTGAAAAAAGTCTAGAAAAAACAAAAGAAAAAAGGGTTCAGAATACATACTTTGGACACTTCTTTTTGGGAATTACGATGTCGATGTATTGCTTCTTCAGCTCTTCATCCGCATATTTCCAAAGTAAGAGTTCATCGCATTCCCTTAGTATGACACATTTCTTCTTTAATTCAGCCATTTTGGCGTCTCCTTCGGATTTCGGAGCGGCATTAATCTTCTGCTTTTTATTAGCCTCTCCAACTGTATTGCTTTTTATTAACCTCTTCCCCCCGATCCTCCTCTTCTTTTGGGTTCAGCAGCTACTTCAATCTCCTGACGCTGCAATGCTACAACCATGGCTTCGAGATCAACGATTTTCCCATCCTTTTCAGTGACTTCAATATTGAACGATTCAACTTTATTTTGAAGCTTCCTTTTCTCCTCAACGAGCCTTTCATTTGTTTCTCTGAGTTGCTCGATTGTTCATACTGAAATAAAACAAACAACAATGAAATGTATGATGTGAATCTAACACGGAGAATGACATTCTCCGTGTAATAT
This sequence comes from Iris pallida, assembly GCA_029216955.1. Lineage (NCBI taxonomy): Eukaryota > Viridiplantae > Streptophyta > Magnoliopsida > Asparagales > Iridaceae > Iris > Iris pallida. The sequence continues at coordinate 28,480 of JANAVB010035078.1, forward strand.
AATACGGAGAATAGCATTCTCCGTTTAGAATTACACGAAGAATAACCTTTCCAGTATCGAAATGATAGAGAATAGCAATTATCAGTTTCAAATAACACGGAGAATGCCATTCTCCGTGTTATAATCCACGGAGAATAGCCATTCTTCTGGAAGATTACAAATAAGAAATTTGAAATAGAAAAGATTTTACCTTGTGCATGTACATCGGCAATAAGAACAAAATTCTGCTTTCTCAAATCCTCCAGTTCATGCACAGATCCCTCTATCACAACGTTGACTGCACGTTGTTGCGCTTCTTCTGCCTCGAGCTCTTTCAGCTTTTCTTTGAGTATGGCATTCTCAAGGTTGGCTGCACGTAACTGCGCTCCTTGTGCCTCCATCTCTTTTAACTTTTCTTTGAGTTCTTCATTCTGTGAAAGAATATCAGAATGATGTCTTCTCAAATCCTCTAGTTCATGTACAGAGCCCTCCATCACAACGTCGACTGCACGTTGTTGTGCTTCTTCTGCCTCGAGCTCTTTCAGCTTTTCTTTGAGTATGGCATTCTCAAGGTTGGCTGCACGTAACTGCGCTCCTTATGCCTCCATCTCTTTTAAATTTTCTTTGATTTCTTCATTCTGCGCAAGAATATCAGAATGATGTCTTCTCAAATCCTCCAATTTTTTTGCTGAGTCGTCCATCACAGCGCCCATTTCATGATGCTGTGGTATCCGTTGTTCATCAAAATTATCCCCACCTGCTTCTTGGTGTTCTTCCTCTCCCTCTTTTTCAACTTCTTCTATAGGTGACTCATCTTCTTTTTGCCCTTCTTCTTCCCCAACAGGTATAACCAGATCTTCCAATATCATCTTCGATCTCATTTTGTTGTGATATTCGGCCTTGAGGAAGTTTGAGATTTCGTACCCATTCCATGTAAAAAATCTTGGATAATCAGGAATTGGGGTGAACTTCCTTTCCACAAATTTACTATGTTCTGCAAACCAATAGAGGAAGTATATTGTGCAACCTTCCAATTTGTGGAAAGCCATTGAGTAATCCCCCTGTTCAGTTTTGCTTCTACTCCTCTTTAGCTATCCATTACATATGCCAGGATTAACCTTGGCCAGCATATACTGTTGATGACGTCTACACTGTCTACCAAGGCCAAGAATCTGTACGGCAAATTTGAATCGCCAGACTTTGTGAAGAATACTGTTTGGCACAAGTGAAAGATTATTAGCTTGGCCAAATCATCTGGATTAACAGCGTTATCTCCGCCACGAAGCCGTCGTAACAATTCAAAGAACTTGTCTCTCACTTCCTTATTCGTGACTTCTGAGTATTTGCCCTTAGTATTAGCCAACAATCTTGTGAAGTGATCTCTACACAGGCTCAATGATGCTGGTGGTGTAGGCTGCTGTTGTTTTTCCTTTATCAATCTTCTGTAAGAAACATCATCATCGCTTTCTTCATTCAGCGGTAGACCGAATATGACTGCCATATCGTCGGCGCTTGGCACAATTTTAACAGTGGTGCTCAATTCAAAGCACCCGACGCCATCTTCTTCTTCTGTGTAACTTGCAATTAAATTCTCAAGTCCTTTCGTTACCTTGGCCACTTCGGAGACGTGGACTCTATTTTGGTAGAAAATCTCTACAAAATTCCAGAAACCGGTATTCTTCAAGGAACCAATAACTGGCTCAGGTAAACGGCCAACATCTTGATTGACCTCCTTCATAAGATTTAGCATTGGCTTGAAGGTAGAATGGAAAAGTCTTGAATCCTTATTCCTGACAGATTTTTTTCTATAAAACAAAAAAAAACAAAAAATTAGGGACAATGGCCATTCTTATGGGTTTTAACACTGGGAACGGCATTCTCCGTGTAAACTAACACGGATAATGTCATTCTCCGTTTCAAATGACACGGAGAGTGTCATTCTCTGTTTAAATAAAACGAAGAATGAACATTCTAATGTGTTTTAACACTGGGAATGTTATTTTCTGTTTCAAGTTAGACGGAGAATTTCATTCTCCGTTCCAAATTAAACGGCGAACAGAATTTAACATTCAAATGCATTTTATGACGGAGAATATCATTTTCCTTGTAATATATACAGAATTTGCGAACATAAAATCAAAGTTTTACCTTCTGTTGCACTTCTTCTTGCACTTCTTTTTGTTTAGCAACTTTTTCCTTTTTCTTTTGCTGAACTTTCTTAGAATAGGGTTTCGGTTGTTTCTCCGTCTATCGCTTTTGGATTTTCTGTAACTGGTGCATCTTCTCTAATTGGTGATGCTGTCGGTGATGATTCTGCCGCTGATGCCGACATGGTGTGAAGATTGCGAATGGGAGGAAGGTTTGAAGATTTTGGAGGAGAATGATCTAGGTTTGAGTACAGAGTGGGAGTATGGAAGAAGAGGAAGAATCGAAACAGTTTTCTTTTTTTTTTGTAATAAAAGGGTTCGGGGGGTGTTTTGAATTAATTAGAAGGACAAAAATGTCATTCGATGGAAGGGCAAAAGACTCCTTTCTACTTAATTATATTAATTTGAAGGGCAAAAATGATTCTGCTTAATCAAAAAGAATCGAAGCCGTTTGGCAAAAATGTCATTACAACTCAACAAAACAAATGAACATAATACATTAGGGGTTTCCATACATTAGATATAAAAGAAGAAGAAAAAAATCATCGTCTTCCATATTCAATCATTTCAGATTGGACTTCTTTAGCTCTTCATTGTGCTCTGAAGTTGTAATCCATTCAGCAGCTTTGCGTCTTTCCATTCCCGCAACAAACTGCATATAACAAACATAACATCAAAAATATTGCTCTAAAAAGTGTAAGTTTTTGACGACATATTTTCAGACTTACATCGAAGAACGGTAGTCTAGACTACATCGGTCTTTCATGAATGCAATTACAAAAATCCCACAATCAACAGAATTGCCTTGGCGGGAACATAAGAAGGACGTTTTATTGCAAAAGTAGAAAAGCTGAACCTAGCATCTCTCAACTTCAAAATCTCTTCTTCGAGAAAGAGATCCAAATTTGAAAGCTACAATTACCAGAATACAATATGTATTAGTATACCGCGTATCTTGTACCCAATTCATAAAAATTGATGAATATGAGCTTACTATTTCTTTTATGACTGTTTTGTTTTGAATCGGATCATCTTTAGATGCAAGTGAGTCCCAAATTTCAACAGTCCTTTTTTTAACCAGAACTCTTGCAAGAGTATAGTGTCCGTCCAAATGAATGGGTATGTATATCTGAATCAGGATTAATTAGGTAAAACAAATTAGTAAATTTTCAGAAAATTAGGATTAATATTTAAACAGAAATACATTAATACCTCGTTACAAGTGCTTAAAGATCCCATGTAATCCTGAAAATATTTGTACTTCTTCCATATTTGATGAAGCTTTTTGTCGGATGGAGGTAACGTTTCTTTCTACATACACATCAACTAATACATTACGAAGGACAAACAAACGAGAAAATTGTTAATGCATATGCATTGAAGAATAAAATGCTCACTCACCGATATCTTTATTGGTAAAAACCATACATTAGCTTTATTGGAGGTTCTTTTCCGTTCCTCCGCGGTGAGAAGAGCAGACAATGCCTACAATCTGAATAAATCATTAAAAATGTAAGCGATGGAATCGAAGTAAACATAGATGGCATCTAAGAAGAAATATACTCTCTATACATACCCCATTGCTAATTTTCGTTAAAGGAGCTAAGGTCTTCATCTCAAACCGAGACACATAGTTTTTGTTGCAAGATGATATTATTTCTCTAAGAAAAGAAACGAATAAATTAGGAGAAAAAACTGTTGGAATTAAATCAAAACTCATATTACTTACTCGTCAGGTCTATCATCGGCAAAAATATAGTCGTAATAACTCGAAGAACCACTAGTACAATTGCTAGGCTTCGAGGTTGAACCCCTTGTTAAATTTTCGATGGTGTGACCGGATGTAAATTTCCACGCATTCTTTTAGAAGAACTGCTAAAGTCAGTTTCTTCTGTAGGGGACAATGCGAGCATTCGGTCCAATGCTTTACTACGAGACTGTAGCTCCACGTCCTCCTCATCGGAAGAAGATTCAACGGAAACCTTCACATTATTAAATGCTCCAGATGAAGATGCCTTCTTCAAAGCTGAAGATTCTTCAATCTTCTCAAAACGCGAGATAAATTCATTTGTTCAATTTCTAATGAACAAGCTTAGAATTGATCTTTACAACATCAGCTGAAATCGTCGACAGATGTTCTTCAATCTTGCGCAACATACGCGGAATGAAGGTTTCATTTGGAGCTGGCAACCAATCTTCTACGTCTTCTACATTTCCCACCACACGAGTAGACATCTTGAGAACAAGAAAACTATTGTATTTCAGAAAACTATTCTATGTATTTCAGAATGAATAATAGTACTATGAAACAAGAAAACTATTGTATATATAGCAAGAGAGAAGTACAAAAGTGAGGAAGATGGAAAGACAAATAAATTTCGAGACTAGCAAACAATCTACTAGCCGTTTGATTGAGGAGGGCTCGAGGAAGAATCTACTAGCCGTTTGATTGAGGAGGGCTCGAGGAAGATTCTACTAGCCGTTTGAAAAATACAAAAGGTTATCATGATCAACTTCAATTAAGGAACTCTATAAGAGGTTTAATTCCGCATGATTGAAGAACTCGACGAAGTCCGTGAACCGGAACTTCTTCTTCTTTCCTTCTTCATCTCCGTTTCTCCTTCCACCACCACCACCATGGCCTGTAGCTTTATAACAAAAATATTAAATTGTTAGATGAAACAAAAAAACTAATTACGGAAAGATTACTAAATCAAAATCAAACAGAACACAAATTCATAGAAAATGAGATTAAAGATGAAAGTGTCACAGAAGCAACACCACAATTTTACAACAACTAAGCAGACTCTGCTAAGCAATAACTAAAATTAGGGATTGTGTCCTCCTTGGATTTAATTTACACAAAGAAGAGATTTGAGAGAACGAGCTTTTGTCGGCTTCCTAAATGTACCATTCTCCGTCCTAAATGTACCATTCTCCATCCTAAATGTACCATTCTCCGTCCATTCGCCGTATTAAAAGCAAAGAGAATGGCCATTCTCCTGTTAAAAGCAAAGAGAATGGCCATTCTCCGTCCATTCGCCGTATTCACCGTCCATTCGCCGTATTAAAAGCAAAGAGAATGGCCATTCGCCGTATTCTCCGTCCATTCTCCGTCCTAAATGTACCATTCCCGTCCTAAATGTACCATTCCCGTCCTAAATGTACCATTCTCCGTCCATTCGCCGTATTAAAAGCAAAGAGAATGGCCATTCTCCGTGTTAAAAGCAAAGAGAATGGCCATTCTCCGTCCAAAAAAATATTCTCTTCGAAAATATCATTAGAAAAGTAAAAAAATAATCCGCCCGACCTCAGAAGCAGGTTTCCTCAGTTCACCACCACCACCATGACATGTAGCTTTATTAACAAAATATTAAATTGTTAAATGAAAAATAAAATTTCTGACAATGGCATGGGCAGTAAAATTAGAGCGGCGCCGCTGGTACTTCTCCTTGTTCGAGGAGGGTCTCGACGACGTCCGACGCGAAGCGGACCGATTCTTCTCGGCGCAGCTGGTACTCCTCGTTGTTCTAGGAGGTCTCGACGACATTCGACGCGATCCGAACCGATTCTTATTTCCTTCTTCATCTCCGTTTCTCTTTCACGACCACCACTACCATGGCCTGTAACCAAAAAAAAAATAAGATTCAGATTAAATTGGATGGACTTTTGAGAGAGTAAATATAAGTTAATTTTAGGGTGTTCATTGAAAAATTAAAGTGAAGAATGACCTGCTAAAGCAAGTTACCAACAGGTCAAAAGTCTAAATCAGCATTAAATGATGTATCCTGCATTATTTAATCTGAATTTAATCTGGACCGTTGGATGAACATCCAACGGTCCATATTTTGGATGTATCGATACATCCCAAAAGGGTGGATGTATTGTAGAATTTTCCATATATATATATATATATATATATATATATATATATATATATATATCTATATATATATATATATATATATATACATGCTAGGCACTTCTTGTCCTAACTTGAGTTCTAACTTTGGATCAAACATATGTAAATTAACTAGAGATAAAACATGTACTTACATATGATCTAGTAGATCATTTGTCTACTAGATTTCCATCATTCATCCGCTTGTGGGTGTGCTTAAAAGAGCTTGGTTCGAATTTATGTTAGCCTTGGCAAACTACTCACACTGTAATAGTTAAGTAAATAATGAATACATTAATAATAAAAAAAATTGCATTTAAATTATTGATTGTACGTACCATCCGTTGAAATTGCTTAACAGTCGGAATGGATCCACCTGTGTGGAGATCACCCATAGCATGGTTCGCCTATGCCTTCTCCGACCTGGCCTTGTACTCGAAGTGGCCATATTGCATCTTCTGCCTTAAAATCCTCCTTCAAACATTCACTTAAGTACAAGGAAAAATAAATCCTCCGTCACTTTTCTTGTAGTGCTTGTATTGTTTCCAGAAAGTAAGTCCAAAGTCTTCTCGTCATTGATTATATCCCCCAGCCTTTTTCTTACAATCAATTGGTAGAGCTTCTTGATCTTAATTTCTTTGTGGTTCGGCCACCAGTAGCAACTTTGCAAACATAAATAGAAAATTATATATTAGGACTAATTTAAATAATTTAATAAAAGAACTATTATTGTAGGATTGATGGCAACTCTAGAGGGGGGTGAATATAGTGTAGAGAAAGTAAATAACCTAATCAAAAATTTAAAGCAAGGTAAGACAATTACCAACTAGAATTGAGCAGCAAATAGAAAAGCGGTAATTGAGTAAGGAAGAAGCAATACGCAAACACCAGAATTTTATATTGGTATCCCTGTGAGAGGACTAGTCCAGTCCTAAAAACTCTTGCTCGATATTAAATTTACTATGCAGTGTAAACCCAAGTTTTGATCTGAAGGACTTGTGACTTCTACAACGTCGTGCTTTGATCCCAAGTCCACGAAAAACTTCACTCTAAGAATAATAGCTTTGGAAAGCCAAGCTTGTACAACTCGATCACTTCTAATCGAAACTACACAAACACTTAGAAGAATGGGAGTTGACTTGAAATTTGAAGATTGATAGATCGTAATGATCATAGAGAAGATTAATAGAAGATGAAGATTGAATTGATGATTAAATGGGAAAATTTCTTCTCTATTTATAGCATTTTCTAGAACATAGTTCGGGCAGAACTCGGATGTTCTAACGTTCAAAAATTTGAATGTTGGTACCAAAAGAATAGGTAATCTGGAAGATAGATCACCCATACCGGAGGGAGCACTGTCTCGTCCGGAGGAACTCTGCTAGTACTGGACAGTCGCTGGCTGGACGATCTGCGTCGTCATGTCATACTTGAGAAGAACATGATGGAATGAGAAATTCACACATATATAATATGAATAGTAAAATGACCAAAGAAAATATAGTAGCAAATAGTAAGTCTAAATGGATCTTCATCACCGGAGCAGGCGCTTGGACTAATCCGTTAGCATATCTCAATAGTTTTTACTGCTATCATTTAGAACTTTGCTCTGTCAACAGCAACTTAGTTGCTCTCTCTTTTTGCAGCCTCACAGCTTGTTTCAGAGATTCTCAGTTGTTAGAATTCTTTAGCAAGTTCTCTAGAACCAATTTATTGGTCAAGTCTTACAGACTTGGTCCGAATTTTTTAGAAATTCCACAACAAAGTTTCATTATAATTCATTGAACATTGGCATAAAATGCCTTCTTGAACTGTTACATGCATCTATTTTGTAACTCATGCCACGTAACTGTTGCATACAATTTTGTATCCAAAGGAATTTGCAATGGAAGAATAATCTTAACATATCAATCTTGGGCTCTGTGGAAGATTGCATCGGCGGTGATAGCACGGGGAGGAGGAGGGCGAGGGTGCCGGAGGCAGTCGATGAGGCGGGTGACGAAATTGTAGATCGGGCCACACCGGAGCATGACCAAGCCAATCTGAGACACAACACCTCCTGCTACCGCTGCAATCGTGACTGGTTCCATGCTTGATTCCGCTGGGAAATCACCGGCAGAGTAGAATGAAATGGAAAGAGCTTTTTTTTTGTTTGTTTGGTGAAAGAGGACTGTGTTTTGGTAGTTTATAAAGGTTCTGAGGGAGGAGGGACATGCTGGAATTAATGGTCTGAGAGTTTTTTAAGCCCAAGAAAACCACCACATTTAACAAGCGTCCCACAATATTCAGTTCTATGAACAGAATATTTTCATTCAAAAAAAAATGAACAGAATATAGTTATATATTTGTGGCATAAGAAGAACATGTAAACTATCATCACCAAACCACTGAATTCTCCTTTAATATCATCGCTTTCGTCAACCATTGAATTATTGTAAATGTCATAAAGCAGAATTCAAATACACTCGAATTCTTACAAGAACCTTCCAGTTAACTACGAGACAATGTTACATATTGTCGGACTGCTTAAGAATAATAAAAAATAAAAAAGACGTCCAACCGATTTGATGTTTTCTAGCAACCTTACCATGTAGGATCCGTTCGTTCATTTATTGACTTGACTTCCTGAACTTCACTAAGTAGAGCAAGGGAGAAGCACAAGCAACCAAGCAAAGAGGAAAAGAAGCAATCTATACCATTTAGGATAGACGCCACTGAATAGAAAAGAAAGGCGAGCGTTAGTAAGGCGACCATTAGGGAGGAAGAATCCAAAAAGCAAAAAAGAACACTTTCCACCTGGACAGTCCAATTCTAGAAAGCGACTTTCATGCCATGTTGTAGGAAACAACCCTCTTCTTTCCCCCCGCTGTCGGCTCGTGTTTGTACAGGGTGAGTAGTACTGCGTAGGGGCTCGTGTTTGTACAGGGTGAGTAGTACTGCGTAAGTCCTATAGCACCGTGTGTGTGTGTGTATATATATATATATATATATATATATATATATATATATATATATATATATATATATATATATATATATATATACCTCGTCATCTTGCTCCGACTTCTGGGCCAAAAGGCTGGAGCACTGCGAAGCAAACATGTCAGTGAAGCACGTGTCTCTGCACCTAGCGGAGTAGTATCTACTGCTGCAGACAATGAAAACAGCAACAGACAGACATCCCATGATAAACCGTTGGCAGTCTCCAGCGAGCTGATGCTCCTCAGTGCAGTGACACGTACGGTTGGATCATTCATCTTTGGTTGCTGGGTGCAGTCAACTTGTCTGCAACTAGAGTCTTTGCTAACCTTTATACAGATTCAGATGCTCCCTGCATGATTCCGCAAGTAGTGAAATCGACTGCTGAAAATAATCAGAATCTGGAAAGGTTGCTAGGAACAGACTGAAATAGGACAGACATTATTTAGCTCATCTCCAAAATTAAAAATGGATGAAAAACATGTCTTTACTAGTAAACATGAAAATAATTGATCAAGGGAAAAAAAGGATTAACCAATGGTGCTTCAATAATCTCTAATCTATGAACTTTTTTCTGTCGCTATATTGATGATTTTCGTGACTCGTCACTGAAACATAGTAGCAACGGATAATCGGTCAAAATATTCCGCCGCCAAGATACATGTCGTTCTATATTTTTGTCTATAAGACATCGCTACTTCGACAAAAGCGACTAAACTAGCGATGCCACAAAGACGACGGACTAGCGACATAACTATCAGTCGCTACACGTGTGAGACTTCAGCGACAAAAATATGAAACAGACTCTGATACATGTGTCTTTCAGACAATCAGTTTATCCTAATAGCAAAAACTATAATAGTCATTGTTCGGTTGCCAGTCGTTGCTAGTCGGTCGCTGCAAGAAATTTTATAGGATCCCATCATTGTTCCGTCCCACTTTGGTCTCTAATTCGTCGCTATTAGCCACTAGTTTGAAGCTCCTAGGTAATTTTTCCAATTTTAAAGAAACAAGTTACACACAATCTGTAACACAAAATATAAATGATAATTATAGTCATATTGACAACAACGTCTTTAAATAACCGAAACAATGATAGAAACTAGTAACAAACATGCATAATAATAAACACAAATTTTCATACAAAGTATTGAATATTTGTAAAATTCCACTCAAAGCATAAAGTTTGGAATTATTTTCTAAGGAGCACAAGAACGTCCTTCCGATGGACGTTTTCTATTTTTTAATATATATTTTACTTGTCCGTTTCTGATCCGTTAAGTCCGTTAAAAAAAAAAATTTTAGCAAAACGTCCATCCTAAGGACTTTTTTTTTTTTTTTTTTGGAACGATGGAAACCGAAATTGTACACACAAGCCCACAAGAAAGTGATTAGCCAACCAAAATTGTACACACAAGAAAGTGATGACGTGGGTTGTAGGGTGTACATAAAAAAGCGTTCATGAACAAAAGAAATCAAGGATAGTTGGTAGGCACTAGGCAGTCTTTGGTAGGCTCAATGATTTGACGTTACTATGTGCAACTACACCTAATCAATGATTTCATACTTTCGGCCGGGGCTCCTCCGCCTCCGTCTTCAAGGGCGTCCTCGACTGCGGCACGCCCGTCGCCGTCAAGCGCGTCGAGAACTCCGACAACAGCGACCGCGTCTTCCGCTCCGAGGTGGCCGCCTCCTCGTGTACGAGTTCGTCGACAACGGCTCGCTGGACGCGTGGATATTCCCCGCGAGAGGAGGAGCGGAGGCGGCGGGGGGTCGAGGTGCCTGCCGTGGGCGCTGAGGTGCCGCGCCGCCGTGGACGTGGCGAAGGCCCTGGCGTACCTCCACCTGGACTGCCGGTCGCGGGTGCTGCACCTGGACGTGAAGCCGGAGTGGATCGTCGGGAGCGGAGCGTCCGAGAAGTCGGACGTGTTCAGCTACGGGATCGTCGGGAGCGACGTCAAACCCGACAACGTGCTCTTCGACGCAGGGGCGGCTGGGGCTGGCCGACATCGGCTCCGCGGAGTTCTTCGGCGCTCTTCCGGGAGGTGTCGCCGGCTCAGGAGGATGCTCACGTAGTGTTTTCCATAAATTAATTCCACTGAATTATTTTACTAGGAAGTGTCCATATACATAATTAGTATTATGGTTTCAAAAGTGTCACTGATATCTCAAATTTGTCACAAAAAGTGTCACTAATTATTTTTGGTAACAGTTTTGAGAACTAAATACTAATTATATATATGGAAATCCAAACACAAATTTCAGAACTTATTTGAAACCCAAAGTCTTAATCCCTTTCATCAACTTTCTATGGTCCTTGATAGGTGCCCCCTTCGAATCTCTGCCATGTCTGACACTAACCGGCAGAATATATCAGAGCATTTAATGGTTTATGATGACATGACAAGAAAATGGCAGGCACATGGTATCTCTTAGGGTTCTGTTTGGTTTAATCATAATCGTAATGGAATCAAATAGAAAAGAATCTTTTTTTTTTTCTATTTGATTACATTACGATTACGATTATGTTACAGTAAACCAAACGGATTAATGTCTGTATCATTGATGCTATGTCAAAGCAGCAAAAGGGAATGGATGAGATTGCTGAGTTACTCGTACCAACCATGCGATGCTGCTTGCTCATGCTCATCCTTATGGTTTGCAGAGGATATACTTATATGTTGTTACTTGGTGGTAGCTGAGAAAATCAGTGTCTAATCCTCTCGAAATTTGGTTACGTTCCAAGGTTCGAAGTATCGGCATCGGAACATTCCTATGAGTATCGGTATCGACGGTATCGGTAGTATCGGAGGTTTCGGATCGGAATATCGGATTTTTTGGTATCGGAAAGCAAATAATTATTAATAAATTTAATATTTTAGAAAATATATTTTATATATTTAGGCATAATTTTAATATTTTCAGTGTTGTTTCTTGGTGGTTTTGGAATTGAATGAATAGTAATCACCCTTACCGATTGATTTACATACGATAGCTAAATTTTCTTCTTTTACATGCTTTTATAACCTTTCTATGCTTTTACACCCTTGTTGATTGGTCTTTTTCGTTCAATTTTTTTTGCCGAATTGACCGAAAAAGAGACCCCTAGTGTCGGTATCGGTCCGTATCGGGTATCAGATCGGGACTTGCCAAACTGTATCGGTATCGACCGTATCGGATCGGTATCGGCCGATACTGTGAACTATGCTTGAAAGGTTCTAATGCCATTAAGGGGATGTATCTAGCATTGCGTGACAGCTAGGTTGCATTGACAATTCATATCAGAAATTTCGTACATAGCACTAAACTTAGATAAATTGGGCTCAGAGCATATATTTTGGTGAACGGAAATCCTATTTTGTCCGCGGCGGGGGGGGGGGGGTTTGACCGTGCGTGACCTCACATCGACGTGTCACCCCCCATTGCCGCCCCTGACCCCATGCCCCCCCCCCACCCGCACCCATTGGGCCCATCACTTAACTTCCCGCGGGCCACGTGTCCCCTCCATTGGAGGGGGGCGCGGAATTCGCTCTGCTTTGTTTGAGGGTGGGAGTGTAGGAGGGAGAGTCATAGAGGGTTAAGTGAGGGTTTGTTTATCCTTCTTTTGTCCATTTTTTAACCTTCCAAATCGAGGGGTTAACGAGGAAAGCGAGAGGTTTTGTTTAAAAAGTCATGAATATATTTTATTTGTTCTATAAAATATTAAGACTTTTTTTTCCATTTTTTTGTTTTCAACATGCTGCTCCGTGACTTCCTAACTTTGTCCAGATGTATCATGTTCTTCTCGCTTTCTCATAAATATCCTTTATTTGTCTATCAAATATGACGACTTTCTTTTCCATTTTTTTTTTCTTTCAACATGCTGCTCCGTGGCTTCCTAACTTGACATGTCCCGTCTCTTCTAGCTTTCTTATACTTTATTTCTCATTGTTGATATCTACATGGTATCGATTTGTGAAGATATTTTGACAAGTTTTAATTAAAAATTCAATCAAATCTAATTTTATACCATATGTACTAAGGGTTTTGGTAACTATTGTATTTTTATTAATCCTCCTCCCACTCAAAACCTCCAATCCAAGCAAAATTTATTAAACACACCCCACTTAAGTTCCCTTCACTTAATCCCACTTAACTTACTTATGTTTTTCCCCCTCAATCCAAGCAGACCCAATTTTTAACCTACAATCTGCCTACTCTTTCCTACACCTCTCTAAACTCTCTTTCACCTACAACTATTCAAAAGCTAAGGGGTTAGGGTTTGGGTTTGGGTTTGCAATTTGGGTTGGTATTTTAGGGTTTGGGTTAGTATTCTAAGGTTAGGATTTGGGTTAGACCGGTAAACGTACTCCCTCCCCTCCCTCGCGACCGTCAACGTTTGCATAGAAAGCCCTTAGGTTGGACATTTTTTGCACAATATGCACCCTTAGGTTGGGCATTTCCTGCTCATATATGCCAAACTTAAGGGCATTTTTTGCACAATTCACGCCCTTAGGTTGGTTGTTTTCTTGATTAAAGTTATTCAAGAGAAATTTGGGCCGATAAGTAGAAAATTTAGGCTCCTAAGAGAAACGTCCTTTGGATGGACATTTTGTTTCTCATTTTGAAAATTTAGCAAACTTTGTGCCCTCGACACAATTTTGTTACACTTTAATGCTTTGTAGAATTTTTTTTGATTTAGATATGAACACAATAAGGATTTGATATGGCATTTTGAGAAAATTTTGGGACACTAATTCGACATGTATGCAGTCATATAGAAATAAAAAATATCTAGATGCATATTTATACATTAGTTTTTACTTATGGTATAGAAATAAAAACATGTTTCGGTTAATAAGTAGGTTCTTGAATGTCCTAGAAAGATTCACAGTAAAGAAATGTTGTTTTTTATATATTTCAGTTATATTTGGCATGATCAAAGATATTTACAATTAGTTTCAACTACGTGTTTGATCTCTTGGAGGCCTATGCATAAGCAATCCATATCAAAATGACTGTCGAGGAAGTTTGTGCCAATATGTGTTGGTATTTAGAGACATGCACAACAGAAATAGAAACTTTAACCACTAAAACCCACAAACAGAACAGGAACCACAACCTGCCATGATATGTAATGTATTTGGCTATCTGGACTAGCCCCAACTTTTATTTATCAAAAGATTGGAAGTACATAATACATCGACTTTTTATATATCTCAGTTATATTTGGCATGATCAACGAAATTGCAATTACTTTCAACTGCATGTTTTATCTCTTGGAGGCCTCAGCATAAGCGATCCATATCAAAAACTGTCGAGGAAGTATTGTGCCAATATGTGTTGGTATTTAGAGACATGCGTAGCAGAAATAGAAGTATTGACCACTAAACCCACAAACAGAACACAAACCACAACCTGCCATGCGAGAGCAAGCAAATATCAATACACATGATATGTGATTTCTTTGGCTACCCAAGCCCTAACTTTTTTTTTGATTGAAAGTACAACATACATAGTCCCTTGTCCCAAGAGTTGACCCTTCACAACTACTCAAGAAGAAATTATAAGATTAACATAGAGATTATAAAGAAAAATTACAACCCTAACTAGGGCTCCCTCACCTAGCAACGACTGCCCACCGACAATGACTGTGATGATCCCAACCTGACGGAGTAAACAACTCTCGTATCAGAATACCATTCTTCTTTCTTGAAGTATAATAGCCTACAGAAGTGGATCTCTCGTAGAAGTGGTGAAATCTCCCTTGAATCTCTTAAGAGCATGCTAAAACCTTACCCCTTAGCCTCCTCTTCATAGGCAGCTAAGAAAACCATCGAAAACCCTGACTTAGCCCCTAAGTTACCAATATCCTTATATAGGGTTAGAAATAACCTTAAATATGCTCTCATATTATTACTAGATATAAGAGCAAATCTTAGATGTCAAAACTCATCCAAAACTAGACCCTAATAAAGCTTTCCTATTTGAACAGAAACCATATTACAACAATTGTCACATTTGCTTGTTGTTCAACTAGCCACCTTCTGAACATTGTTATGGTTCATCCTTGCTTTTTGTCCAAAGATAGTCTTTTGCAGAATTGCGAAACTGATATTTTCAACGAGCTCTCTTTCCTTCCCTCTCTCAATTCTCTTAGGGTTTCTAGCACCATCACACAAGCCAATCTTTTAATCCTCAAGCACACCTATTTAGTTTTAGGAATTCCTTTAAATAAGCTATGAGAACCAACATAAAGAACAGGTCAATCCGAATAGATGAAAAAACACACTTTAAATCTGACCCGTTCGTTGAGAACCCTCTTGAACTGGAAATTCGGTCGACGTGTGCACTTTTGTACCGAAAAACCCAAATTTTTTGTTGAGGCCAATCAAAATTTTGGTATTGATGCTTTGACTCGGTTGATCCCCGCTAGAGTCTTTGACAACTTGAACATGAGCCACAACCAACAATTTTTACTTTGGCCAACCTTTTGAACATTATTTGCCCATGCATCCGTGTATTCTTAGACTTTTTTCTCCTTTGTTAT
>JANAVB010035079.1:0-63217 GCA_029216955.1 Iris pallida
ACTTGCTCTTTCTGGGGTTGACCCAGCTGGTTTTGTGTGGCCAGATATCGGAGAGCACCAGAGGATCTACCCACTATCCAGCCAGATGGTGACCACCAGGTGTAACCCTGGCAACGAGTGGGTTTCTTTTTGTCCTCCCACTTTATTGTAAAATTATTCTTTTGAGACGTTTAGCCGGCGAGCACGTGTTAGCTCGTATTGCACCTTTATTTACTGTCTACCTACGGGCTGTAACATGATTGACAAATCCTAGGGTTGATCATGTATTGACTAAAACTCTTGCTAGTCCTGACATTTTGTACGACTAGCTTCATGATCATCCAATATATAATGTATGGGACGCCTTACTATTGTATATTGATGCTCTAATATCTTGTGACTGCTACTACTTGCTTGTGATTGAGATAATAGGTTTGATCTTGACCATAGGAGACTGATGGATTGTAGTTAAACCCTCATATATCTAGACAGCCGTGACCGTATAATGACGTGGATTCCATTTCATTATACGTAGCTGGCTATGTCTGCCCCCGCTCTCCAGTATTCTGGTTCTGGGGCGTGACATGATTCCACTCCAAAGAAACATGTAACACAATCTGATAGGAGAAGGAGGTTATTTGAACCTATCTTTGAAGAAGAGGAGCAAGCAATCCAACCTGTGGCTGAAATGGAGGAGCAACCAGTCCTACATGTGGCTGAAATGGAGGAGCAACCAGTCTCACCTATGGCTGAAATGGAGGAGGAGCAACCAGTCCCACCTATGGGTGAAATGGAGGAGGAGCAACCAGTCCCACCTATGGCTGAAATGGAGGAGCAACCAGTCCCACCTATGGCTGAAATGGATGATCATGGAAATGAGGAGGGTGGTTCTGAATCCTGGAATGATAGCTCTACAGATTCTGAATTTGAACCCAATAAAGGAGATGAGTGAGGTGATGACCATGATTGGGAGAGTGATGTAGTGAGTGATGATTTTGGTGTTAACCAACAAGGGGTTTGACATTGGGCAAATACCTCCTGAGGATAGTGATAATAGTGAAGGTGATGACTTGTATGAAAATGAGGGAGCTGAAATCATTCCTCCATATTTTGGAGAAGAGCTGAGGTTGCAAAAAGGTATGTTATTTGAGAATGTATACAGGTACAGAGAACATCTGTTGCAGCATGCTTTGAAGAATCATTATGAGTTCACATATGTTAGGAATGACAAGGGCAGAGTTACAGTAAAATGTAGGGATCCTAACTGTGGGTGGAGGGTACATGCATTGTCCTTAATGATAACATGACTTATCAGATCAGAACTTTTAGAGAGAAGCACACATGTGTGTCTACCAGGCAGAATAGGAATAGGGTGATGGTGTTGGTGTTCCTGGTGTGTCTACCATGATTGGGAGAGGACACCTGGAAGACCCAAAATCAATAGAGCACGGGGAGCTGATGAGGAGGGGAGAAGTTCAAGGACAAAGCCAAACATGTGTGAAAGATGTAAGGAGTATGGACACAACAGTAAAACCTGTAAGAATGAGGCTTATGTGAGACCACTAGGAGGGGTAGAGGCAATGGGAGAGGGGTTTCTAGAGGTGGTGTTGGCAATGCAGGTGATGGTGTTGGTGTTCCTGGTGTTGAGAATGAGACTAGTTGGAGAGGAAGAGTCGGAGCTGGAAGAAGACCAAGAGGGAGAGCTGGAAGAGGTGGTGGACAAAATGTATATAGTGGTGCTGGTGTTCCTGGCAGTAGCAATGCATACGATGGTGCTGTTGTTCCTGGCAGTACCAATGCCATGAGCTTCTTTGGAGATTTTTTATCCCAGGCTTCTGGAATGACTAGTGCAGCATGTTTCCAGCCCAGGTTTGCCCTTGGGACTCAGAAAGCACCAATGCAGCTGGGAGGTGCAATGGATGATGGTGTGCATCTACTCTTTGCTTTTTGGGTTTTTTTGTGTTTTTTGGGTTTTCTGTCAAATGGTTATGTCAAATGGTATGTGAATATGGGTTTTGTGTCAATGTTTATGTGAAATGTTTATGTGAAATGGTTATGTGAATATGCAATGAATGGTATGTGAATATGCAATGAATGACAGATTTCTGGATCTCTGGTTATATGAATATGCTTACAGGTTGCAACTTTCAGGTTACGTGAAATGGTTATATGAAATGTTTATGTGAATAGCAGATTGCTCAGGTTGCATTGCATTGAATTGCTCAGGTTGTATCTTTCAGGTGAATGGCAGATTGCTCAGGTTGCATTGAATTGTGAAATGGTTATGTGAATACGCTTACAGGTTGCATCTTTCAGGTTGCATTGAATAGCTCAGGTTGCATTGCATTGAATTGCTCAGGTTGCATTGAATTTTTCAGGTTGCATTGCACTTGACTTGCTTACAGGTTGCATTGAATTGCTTACAGGTTGCATTGAATTGCATTGCATTGCACCTGACATGCTTCAATTGCATTGCACCTGCTTACCTGACCTGCTTCAATTGCATTGCACCTGCTTCAATTGCATTGCTTACATGTTGCATTAAATTGCTTACAGGTAGCTTACACCTGCTTGAAAGCTAAATGAACTCCATTGAACCTATTTTTGAACTACTTTTACAGGTTGCATTACAATGATTGAACTACTTTTGCATTGAACTACTTTTGAAAGCTGAATGAACTCCATTAAAGATTGAACTACTTTTGAAAGCTTACAGGTTGCATTCCATCTAAGATTGAACTACATTTGCATTACAATGAACTCCATTACATTACTGAACTCATTATAATACTGCACTCCATTACAAATACTAGAACCTGATTACAATACTAAACTAGCTTACAAGTTAACCCTCTCCATCTCCTTCATAACATCACCAATATACAGCTTCACCTCTGTGCCTTCGACATGAATTTTCAAATCAATGGAGCCTTTGGATGATGAAGAACCTAAGCCAGAGCTACATGAACCAACTTCAACAGTGGCAGAACTACTTGAACCAACTTCAACAATGCTACAATTTCCTGAACCAACGTCTACATTGCTCTTAACTGGTGTGCATACCTCAAGCCACTGAAAATAACCACACCCAGGTCTGTTGCAAGCAAAGAAATTCTTCCCATAGCTGTGTGGTTTCTTGCTTGTGAAGATCTTCAATTTGCCAGCACAATTAGCAGATTTGCATTCAACAGAAGCACCATTTTTTACAGGGCAATCCCTTACAAAATGTGACTGATCACCACAACAGTAGCACGCCTCTCGATTTGAAGTAATTAGGATTTTCTGTCATAGGGTTTCTTCATCTATCCACACAAACGATTTGCAGGAAATCGCATTACAGCGCAAGAATCGTCTGTTTAG
Source organism: Iris pallida (assembly GCA_029216955.1). NCBI lineage: Eukaryota > Viridiplantae > Streptophyta > Magnoliopsida > Asparagales > Iridaceae > Iris > Iris pallida. The sequence goes on from JANAVB010035079.1 coordinate 3,340, forward strand.
GCTGTGTGGGCGTGTTGAAATTCTGACTTTCCGAGTTCCATTACATCCCCTAAAGTTACAGGGGGAGTTTGGGAGGGGACATTCATCATCTATGTGGCTCTCATCCTTGCAAATCGAACACTGCAAAAAGAGGGAAAGAAAAAGGATTTAGGGCTTCTAATTTGGGGGTTTTCGTGCACGTAGATGAGGAAGAGAGGGTTTAGTTTAGATCATACCTGAACCAGCATCTTCGTTTCCATGGAAGAGGGAGGGCTTGATCGATTTTGCCAACTTCGTCTAATTTCGGAGGTTTGGGGCTTTCAGTTATGACAAGTTGAAGAAGAAGAAGAAGAAGAAAAGGGAGGGAAGTACAGGGGTATCGATGTCCAAAACATATGTAATAGAGACAACCGTTAAGTGTTTGCCGGTTGTTAAGAACCCAGGGGGGTCTTCTTTATTTTTGAAAGAATAGGGACAGTTACCATAATAGTTACAAAACGGGAGCGGGAGGGGGAGGGGCAACTAATTAACCCCTAACTATATCACCACCATCCCCTTTCCCAAAACCCTAGTCTTTAGAGCATCATTAGTAGTTGGGACTCTCCAATGCAATTTGGAGCCCAAATTTTCAAAAAAAGGTAAATGTAGAATGAGTTGGATTTGTATGAGAATAGTAGGAAATGATAATGTGAGCTCCGGTCCCAAAAATTGTGTGGTAAAAAATTAATGTAGGAAAAAAATAATATAAAGTTTAGAATCTAGAAAGTTGGGCTCCAAATTGGAACTTACTATTCTACAAAACGAGTTTCTACAATCTAGAATCTAGAAATTGGGAGGCCCAACCCTTAGCACCCATGGATGGGTTGGGACCGAAATTGTAGAAATTGAGACTATGGATGAGATTATTCTACAAAATGAGCTCCTACATTCTAAATCTAGAATCTAGAAAATGGGATGGGGGTTACTAATGATGCTCTTAGGCGCGGAGTTCCCTATTTCAAAACCCTAAATTTTCTCGGTCACTCCAGCAATGCCGACCTTTCCTCAACCCGGTTCAGTAACGATCTGCGAAATCAATCGCGATTTCAGTAAGCATTCCCGCCTTCTTCTTCTTCCATTCAATCATTGATCGACTCTCTTTTATTCTTCTACTTTGCAGTAACTGCAGAAACCCTAACCGACGATCGAGCGAAAGAGACCTACGGAAAAGTCCTCGTAAGCCCCTTTCTTCAATTTCTTGACCTAATTCCTAATTGTTCTGCTGTTGATGGTTTGGAGTTGGGTGGAATTTCAGGGAACCGTGTTCACTCCGATTCCGTTCCAGAAGGACCATCTGCTTCCGGACTTGGAAGCGGAGCCCGCCGCTCCGGAGCAGGAGCAGAATGCCAGGGTTCCGAGGACGGGGTTTGTCGCCCTCAAGGAGATCTTGAGCGATTCCTTGAGGCGCGTCTTCTTTCCCAATGAAGTGAGTTTTGCTACTCTTCATCTGTATGTTAAAGTTGCAATTTTGGGGATATTATAGTTATTTTGGGGATAGTCTAATTATTTCGTACCAAAAATGTGATAAGCGAAAGAGTCGAACGACTGGTTTGCATGTACAGGCTATATAGATAAAGCCGGATGTTTTTTGTGAAACTTGTTGATTCCAGTACCATTTTGCTACATGCTCATTGTGTATTTTTGCTGGACGTCTGTGCTGCACGCGAATACTTTGGTTTTAATGAAGCTTTAACAGCTATATTCAAATCCGTCGTCGCTTAGGTCACGAACCGCAAGCAAGACTATTTCGAAGCAAACAATTGCCTTTCCCCTACGAGATTAGACCTTCATGTTTCGAGTGCCTTCTTGGATAGTTATAGCGGCCATAGGCACAAGATGTACCTTGTGCCTGCCCCCACCCCCCCACCCCAACAAAAATAAAAAATAAAAAATTTCCACTCGCGGGATCATGAGGTAAATCAAAAGCATCGTTTTCTAGCTGTTTTGCTTCAATCTTTTATTTACATCACATGTTCTACTAGAGTAAAAGGATATCATTTTTTGCACTTCCTTTAAATAAGAGTTGTCCATGTACGGAATTCTTTTGTTTCTTGGGTAAATCCTTAACCCTTCCTCCTCTTACTAATGCTACATAATATTCTTCAGAATGTTGGCCAATTCCAGTATATAAGCGTTATTTCAAATCTAGAGGTGTTGTTGGCTAGCTTGTCGCTTTATGGCTTTGATGTTTTCTCTTTGGCTTATGCTTCTGGTAGTACCTTGACTTCTTCCTCTCCCGCTCCCACCTACGTCTTCTTAGCGTCAAAAGGCTCCGTCAATAAGAGCTCTTGGGAGTCGTCGGCTTGTTATCCCCGACGTACCTTTTATCTGTTTGTCATGTCTAGACAACTGCCAACTGTTATAGGAAGCAAGGTGTGTAGCTAGGCTAAAGAAGCTAGGAGTCAACATGCATTTCTGATCCAGGTATGTCATCCACTTCACCATCAAAGATCCCATGTGAAAAGGAAGCGGTGAAGCTCAGCGGAGTGGGTGCCATTGAGATGCTTATCCCTTTTGCTATTGAAAGGTGCTCCTATCTCAATTTACTCGGTTTGTATTAACCCTAGGTTTATTATTATTATTTTCTTAATATTAATGCTCTATCATACTTCACCGGAGTGGGTGCTATTGAGATGCTTATCCTTTTGGCTTATCGAAAGGGGCTCTCCTATCTCAATGTACTCGGTTTGTATTAACCCTAGGTTATTATTATTTTTTCCTCAATATTAATGCTTTATCATACTGCCATTTATGATGTAGTTCATAGACCATACATATTGGAATTACGCCATCCTCCCCATCCTCCATAGTGAAATATCTGGAAAAGGGTATCCTTAAAGGAAAAACCCTTCCACACCTCTACCGAGTTAGTTGCATCGAAGTTTTCTTTGGGCATTTCATCAACAACTTCCATTTGGTGAATGGAAGTTGGCCTTAGGTGTAATAGGACTTCCAGTTTTTTGCCCGTGAGAGTAAATTGCGGTGCTGTTTGGCTTCAGAGGCCCTCTTTCTCCTTCGTGATTGGAATTTGGACACCTCACTTCTCTCTCCTTTCTTCGCTCTGGACAGGAGCGCTAATGGACTCAGGAAGGGATTAGACTGAGGTGTTGTTTGGCTTCAGAGAGGAACTCGTTCTTCTGTGATTGGAATTTGGGCGCCTCACTTCCTTCGTCTTTTCTCCGCTCTGGACATGAGTGCCAATGGACACGGGGGGGAGTAGACGATGCATGTTGATATATGTAAGCCACCACCTCTCTGAAAGCATGGTTTTTGCCTCCCTCTCTCCTCCCTCCTTGGAGCTCGTCCATTCGTTGGGCTGACTATTAACTTACTCCCTCCAGTCACCTCACATAATTTGAACTCCAAGCACATCGATGTTCTTCATTGTGAATGGATCCATTCGTTGGACTGACATTCTACGTTTTCAAAATGGATCATGTTCTTCATCGTGAATAATCATAGTGCCATTCATCTAGCAAAAAACCCGTCATTCCACTCGAACTCCAAGCACATCGATGTTCGCTACTACTGGTGCTCCCATTTACCTGTTTGCAGGGGTGAAAGCTGCACCATCACTAGCGCTAGAGTCATTACCAACAGCTCCAAATCTTATAGATATGGATTGATAAGGCCTTGGATGAGTTCTTTGCCCCAGTGTTTAGCGAATAACAGAGCGAGAGAGAGAGAGATCAAACATAAGGCTTGCTACCGGATTGCTCTCACATGATCGCCTGCCTATCGATCGAACCACTTGCTGCTGCCGCACTAGCATGTCAAGGCTTTACTTCCTTTTACCGCGAATGCTAATGTGACCTTTCTTTCATCGAGTTCCTTAGTCACAAGTATTATAGTTCTGCAGGTTCTGAAAGAATCAATTCAAAATATTCATAAAAAGCTCAGGATAGGTCGACAGATTTCATAAGCAACTCCTGTTTTTTAAAAGCAGCACATGGCAACCAGCAGTTTTTAAGGATAAACAAACCAGCTTTTACCGGACTCATTTATGTGGTACCTTTTCAAAATAAAATAAAAAGAGAGCAGCAGGAGCAGGATTGATAAGCCATACCAAACCCGCCCAAATTCTACACGGTGACACGACAATGCAGAATTTTTGAGGTGTCCTAGTGTAGTTTGGGTGTCATTGCCATATATGACATGGGCACAACTAGCATTTCGGATTATCCGTGCTTGTATATTTTGTGGCTCTATCTCTCATTTTGATCTTAAAACCCTATTTCATATGTTCACGTATGTGAGAATTATTTAGATTCTAAATTTCGATGTGAAACCAAGGATGGTTGAAATCATTAGTATTTTTCTAGTGCATAAGGTGCATTTTCTTACCCACCCAGCCCTTGTACAGTTGAACTTGCAAGCAGAAGTTGATTCTCAAGGTGTGAGCTGGAACCCCAATAAGCATATTGTAGCATTTATATCCGGACCAAATCAGGTTACAATACGTGATTACGAGGATTCAGGTTGGTAATATATATCTTTTTTCTTCTAGTTGTAACCAGATGAGTAGAGCTAGGACTTTGAGTCTTTGACTCTTATTTTCGGCAAGGAACCCACCTTATTACTAGTCAAGTATTATTTGCCATAGCTATCTACACTGATATTGAAACTGGGCATCTTATTAACAGAAGGAAAAGATCCATATTGATGAGTGAAACCCAAAGAGACATAAAAGCACTTGAATGGAGGCCTAACAGCGGGAAGACTATCTCTGTTGCATCCAAGTAAGTATAGTGATCATGTTTTCTAAATTTGCATTGCATCAGTTCAAACAAGATCTTATGATCTTGTACTTACCATCATGTTTGGTGGAATTTCTTTCCCAGGGGTGGAATATGCATCTGGTCTGCATCTTACCCTGGTAATGCTGCATCAGTGAGATCTGGAGTTACTTCATCACTTGGTACTGTTTCTAGAAGCTCTGGGGTTCGATGGGCCATGATAGATTTTCTTCGAAGCCCTAACGGTGAACAAATCAGTGCACTTAGTTGGAATCCAAATGGAAGATATCCGATCACCATAATATTTTACTTTTACCATTGTCTCACGTCATCCTTCTTTTCCTTGCTTTTAATATGTCAATTAGATGAGGGCAGAATTACCTCGATGCCCTTGTTTCAAAACTTCTATCGCAGTTCGATTTCGTAATACTAACCCCAAATGCTACTGGAAACTATTAAGATCGTTCTTATTGGTAGAGGTTTTTCCTTGACATTTCTCCACATACTTGGCATCTGCTTCCTATCAGAGCTCATCATTCACAATATGGGATATTGCTCAAGGTAATACTTCTATCATGTTTTTGTTATATGTTGCTAATTAAATTTAATTGGATTTATTTTATTTTTCTGCTAAATATGTGCATCTCGACTTATCATGCTGTAATAGTTTGCTACTAAAGAATCGGCCATCAGTAATTGTCTTGTAGCTTAAAACACAAGGGGCAGTACACTAAATCTTTCGACATATTGTTTATTTGTTAGGTGATGTGTTTGCTTCTTTGATGTGTCAGTGCCTTGTAAAGTCAAACTTTATCCCCCCACCCCACCCCCCCCCACACACACCCCTGTAGCATCTTTTGAGGTATGGATGTTAGATAAGCTTCTTTCCTAGGCTATCAAACCTTTTGGTTTGAAGTAAGTGCAGTTGTATTTATTGAACAAATTTACTGCTCATGGCTATGGCAAGCAAAGGAAGAAACGGTTGATTTTTAAATGGTTCTCCACCCTAACCTATCCATTTAAGTAGGATAAACTCCAAAGTCAATATAGAAACAAACGTACAGTTAGTTCCTATCTCCAGCGGCCTAGGTGCTATTGAAAGAGGATTTGCTAGTTTCTCCTTTGTCAAGGGGTGTGTTTTAGTATCACATCTAGGAGGATTTATGTTCTCAAAATCTTGATATAACTTTAGAGGTGGAGGGGTTTCTTCACATCATCCTTTAGGTTTTTTAATTTTTGGACTCCTAAGTCGCCAACCAGTCAACCTCACAACTTCAGTGTGTACATTCTTGCAATTTCCTTGTTTCCACGATAACATGCCACAATACAATAAGTCTGATACTGTAGTCAAGTTCTTCCCAACCCCATGTCTAGTATCTATCAATATCAAGTCCATACAGTTATCTCTGTAATAATTACCATAATGATGAACAATCTAGAATACTACTACGAAGTCAATACTATGAATAATCATATAAACCTTGCATCATGAATGCATCGGGATCCTGTGGTCATTCGTGTCAACGGACACGTCAATATGCATGCAATGTCTAATGTCAATACTCGGTGTCATAATCATGACATCGGTACCAGTCTTCTAAATGTACACTAAGTATCGACGCTCCTACGTCGTGCAATGCTAACAAAGTAAACAAAAACATGCATTGGATCATAATAGTTGGATCTAAGATGCCTGCAAAACCGAGTTAGAACAGATCTACATCTACCGACTATTACACAACGCAAGTTTTATTGGACAACATGGACGTATCAATCAATACGCAGATCCAAAGTGGCTCTGATACCAATTGATGGAACTGAGGATTCCCAAGACCCTAGTTTGGTGTGCGTATTGATCGATAGAAAGTTAAATAGATATAAACGTGTTCTAACACTTCATAGGCAAAAACTAGGGTTCACGAATTATACCTGCAGCGGGAAGAAGACAACAGTTCTTAGTAATCTCGAGCAGTCACGACCCCAAGATCTTCTGCACGTATTCCTTCCTCGGGTTCGTACGTATTAGGCTTTGTATAAATATTTATAAATCAATAGAGTTTATCTATATGAAGGTTAGTAAATATATAACATATATTATAACTAGGTATATATATATTATGTATATATGTATATATATATATATATATATATATATATATATATATTAATAAATTCTAAATATATTTATGTGCCTATATATATATATATATATATAATATATATATATATATATGCCTATAATTTATATCTACTTATGTGTATCAATAGATATATATAATTCTTTGGCATCATCAATTACTGTCAACTTCTAGAGCTAGAGAGTCTGTAACATCAGCTTCTTAATAGGCATATGGAACCATGTGCAATTGCACTTGAGGCCACTAATCACGTTACAGGGATAACTTCACCATCATCAATTCATAATTTGAGGACGACATATCTTCTTTTCTCCACTTTGTCCGTGGGACCTCGTTTTTCTCTAGCTGCACCTCCTTTGGCGAAGAAGCCATTGAAGATCAAATGAGTTGGCCCACCTTGAGAGCAGCCTCATATTCTTCGATCTGAAGGTCTTGAAGTAGCACAATTTAATTTTCAATGACATCATACTCTTATTTCTCTACTGACAAAGATGACTTCCAATCTTTTCAGCTCAGAAATGGTTTCCCGTTGGCGCACATAGACCATAGTTTTTGAATTATGTTCAATATAGTCATACTATGGCATTATGACTTACCAGGCTAACATGGAGTTAAGAATAAATACTTCTTCTTGCTCACTATTGCCTTTGGTCCACACACTATCAGTCACTCTTTTGAATTTCTTGCGGCATTTATTATATTCAGTACCTCCAGCATTGGAAACTACATCTCTAATGCTGCTTTGTATAGATATATTGGCTGATGGTACATTAGAAAGTACATCTCAGAATACTGATATTGCTTTATGTGCATATCAATTGCATCACGTCTTGCTTCTGCTGCCCTTTTCTTCTCTAAACTTGACATACCTTCATCTCTAGGAAGTGCTGAGATGGTATCCAAATCCCTTTTCAATTGTGCATGTATTGGAATATACATGCGGCATATAGACTCCACGGGTGGATTCCACAGTACTGCTATTTATTATGCACTGGAATTTTAGTTATGTTTCCTAATCTAGAAGGTGAACCATTTTAATCTACACGTCGTGCATTGAACCCAACGTTGATCGGAGAAATAGGTTTAATGAGACTACAATATCAAGGAGGATGGAGACTCACTTATATTAATTTACTTTAACTTAACGTGATAGAAAATAAATAATGATTCTTGATTGTTAATAGCTGAATCCATTTGAGAAGCTTGAGTATGCAAAGTACTTCGATTGTGGATGTTCTTTTTCTTGAGTTGCAATTAACTTGCTTTTGTACTTTCATTCTCCGATCCGCAGGGAAAGGAACTCCTATTCGACGTGGATTAGGCGCCATATCAATGCTGAAGTGGTCACCATCTGGAGACTACTTTTTGACTGCAAAATTGTATGCAATATCTAATGCTGTTTCATCCACATTTCTAGAAGAAGATATACTAGAGTTTCATCTGGAATGAAAGTTTTTTATTTTTGATATTGATTAGAGAGTTCTGGATGAATGGTAGTTATTTCTTCTTATTATTTCAGCGGTGGAACATTCTATCTGTGGGAGACAAATACATGGACCTCCGAGCAGTGGTCTTCAACAGGTGGATGTGTTACTGTAAGTGTTATACTGCGGGTCTGCTTTACAAATTTGTTTTTATTCCGCTGCATTGTTTATTTTTGCTTGTAGAAGTTATTTACAAAGACACTATGAAATGCATGACTTGAAACTTTAAATGGCTTGTTATTATTGTCTAAAAAATGTCATGTTAATTATATCTACCGGAAACGATCATCTTTTTCAGTCAATGTATTAGATCATGCCTCCTTTTCTAATTACACTTTAATATATTTATGAAGTTCATTTGTTTTTAATTGACAGGGAGCAACTTGGGATCCAGAAGGACGTATGGTACTTCTTGGATTCTCAAAGTCTATGACATTAGGTTCAATCCACTTCTCATCAAGGTTTCCTTCATTAGGTACAAATGTTCTATCTATACTTGGACGATTTTATTTTCTCCATAGAGTGACAACCTTTTGATACCAAAAGAAGTTGTAGACATTTCTTTTGCCTCCAGGCAGGCTTCAGTTCCAGGACCTCCCCTTTCCCTACCAAAGGCCTCAGCCATTTTGTTTCAAATACATTGTTTGGTTATATAATTACATACAATATTACAGTTAGTTACTGTTATAAGTTTTTTTTTTTTTTTTCATGAAGTAACCGGACAGTGAATTATGTACATGGGTTTCTACCTTTTTTTTTGGCACAGTGAATTTTTCTGTACAATGTAAGTTTATTTTACGCCTTCTTGCATTCCCTATTATTTATCTCATCCTCTCTCTCACCACCAATCACCCCATCCCACCCACCCACTCACCAAGATGGACAGTACAGTCTATTATTTGTCTACAGTCTCGTCACTTTTTTAATCTCTAAATTCATTCAATGTCGTCGCTTTGTAATTTAGTAGGGAGTAGAAAATTTTCTTAGAACGTTTTTAACATTTAATACCTGGAAGTGTTTAAATGGTCTATACAGAATTTTCTGGCAAAGCATAACCGCTTCACATCACATATTTTTTCTGGTCTAACCGGGTCTTGAATTATTTGCTTGCCTATTTGACAAATAATTAATTCTTCAGCTTAAAGGGGCATCATTTAAAGGGTTTTTTCCCCATCCCCCAAAACTGACTTCTGTAGATAAGTGATATATTTATAGAGAAGTGTCATTTTACAAAGTAGCTGTATATATAGCTATAGTTTAATAGTTGATATATGAGATTTGTTAGTGTTACATAGGGCATGACCCCTAATAGAGCTGAATGGAAGAAAATGATTCAAACAGCCAACTCCAAAATTTGGGATGATGACTTTGTTGTTGTAGCTATCGCTGCTTGTGTGACCTAAGGTCTGATGTCTGGAATTTGTAAATCACCTAAGAATGAAACTACTGCTTTAAATCTGCATGTAGTATTTGTTCTACTCTATGTTGTACTGACACGAATATGGCATGACATGGTAAGGGCATGACAACACCTAATTTGGTGCGTCCTAGTATATTTTGGAGTATCCGGATTGTGTCCAAATATGTGTCCGACACGACATGGCTCACATTTTTTTGAGTGTACATGCTTCCTAGGTTCCAGTAAACCTACCTTGTTCATGTAGAATACTATACTTTTAGAATTTTTTGAGGGCCACTTGACCTGATCATGTTCGTGTTAACCTTAGATGCACATCTACTACCGGTGGAGCTGCCAGAAATTGCTGCTTTGACGGGCAGGTAAGGCATACCAGCACAACTTATTCATATATCTAAATCTTTCTAGGGTTCTTCAATCTTTTCTTTTATATTACTAAAACTGTACAACTAAGTGATGTTTAGCATGTTGACGACTGTCATGTGTTTGAACTTACTGGAACAAGTTAGTGGCCTTCAATTTGACTAGCCTTCTGAAGTGCATTGGACATCCATTGCTCTCAAACACTGACTAGCCTTCTGAAGTCCATTGGATTATTGGATATCCATTGCTCTCGACACTGCAGCGAACTTGATCCTTTGGATCATTCTTATGCTCACATGGCCACAGAAGAAAATATTTACATTCGTCCCATTTGTAGGTAGAGCAAAGTTCCTAGTGTCAAATTGGACTTTCCGAGGTTACACTAGCTCGTCTACTTGGTTATGTATATTTAAGCTTTGATATGATGGATAGGACATTGCAACTGATACGAAAGATTATAATTCAATCACTGTTGACTAGCTTTTAATATTTTCTATGTATGTGAAGCTCTAGAGATTTCACTTTATCAGAAACCTTCTCCAGAAGATACCCTATAATCAGCTTGTACTAGGTGGACTAGGTAAAGATTTTCAATTTCAAGCAAATACCTGTTCCATCAAACCAGTTGCAGTAAATTCGTGGCATGTGAAGCTCATGCTGCCATGTGTCAAGTATGTAACTTGGAGCATGGTTCTCAGTGCGGCAGGGTTATACTAGTATGGCCCATCTTTCTTACTGGTAAACCTGGTATATAACCCGGTAATAACGGCTAAAAGCCTCATTGAAAATAAAGGTGGGCCCTATCTGGTATAATATGTTATACCTGACTGGTATAACAGCAGTGCCATAATTATTTTATTATGAATCCTATAAATAAAATACAACAAAAAACATTATCCCAAACTTCAAGGTGATTGTTTGGATTTTTTCTTCTTCCATTCAGCTATGTACAAGGGCAATGACTTCTGTAACATCAGCGAAAATCATATTCTTCTTCAACCTCAATCCAAATTTGCTTAGGCCTACTACTTCTATCAGCTCCTTCAACTAATATCTTACTGCCTCCTAACAGGTGCACGTCCAAAACATCTAGGACGATTGAATCACATCCCGTCTCATTTGGAGCCACCTCCAACTTTCTACGAATACACTCATTTCTGATAGTTAATTAGTGACAAAATTGAACTCAAGAAAATGAGTATAGTTAGCATACTGATAGTTAATTAGTTGGTATTTAACCTTATTTTATATTAAAGGGCCTAATTAATATTTAAACTATTAATTATTTAATTAATTTCTTACTGTTATGCCTGCCAGTGTACCATCCGTAGTGGTTCTGGTGGAGACCTGTGCACCGCTTATACTGGTGAATTAAGAACATTGATTTGAGAATATATACAAGTTATTGATGACAGAGAATAAGAACTTAGATAAGTAGCAAAGAAGGTCCTCGAGCAGGATTAGCTTTATCGTTATTTACGTTCTATGTTATGGTCTGCGTCTTGATAGCTCAAAATAAATCACATTTGTAACATTCATATTGAATCCTCTTGCGTCATTTGCTCTTGCTGTTTTTTTATTAGAATTCTCACGAGCGATAAAAAACATCACATTACGTTAAATCATTTAATCATTGCTCAGCCATGGGATCGAAAAATAGCTTGGGATGCTTCAGGAGAGCGGCTGGCATTGTCTTACAAAGGCGGTGATGAGTTGTATAGCGGTCTGATTGCAGTATATGACATCAGAAGGGCTCCTCTTGTTTCATCATCACTAGTGTTAGTTTTTCTACCTTTAGTTGCCACCATTCTTTTTTTGGGTCTACGGATTCACTATTAATTTACAATAATTCTATTTACTTGTGCTTCTGACTTGTGCCTGGAGTTGACTGTTTTCGCACTTCATATATGCAGGGGTTTCATTAGAGGGCCTGGTGAAAAGCCGACACCGCTTGCATTTGGCTTCAATAACAAATTTAAACAAGGGCCCTTGCTATCTGTGGTAAGAGCAGTATTCCTCAAGTCCCTAATGTTGTCATTCGTAGAAGGATATCTTTGAATTAATAGTTTGGATCTTAATGCAGTGTTGGAGCAGTGGCTTTTGCTGTACATATCCCCTAATATTTCGATCGCATGTACTTCCTTGAGGTATTTCGTATCCATACTCAGGAATGGCTAATTGTGCCAATTGATTACCGTCTCTGGTGCTTTTGTTTGCACGAAATTTTGTTGGGTCTGAAAGCTCTTATGGCTTTGGCTGTTATATAGCTTATTACCCTATAGGTTCAATGTGTCTAATGATCTCCTTTTTGAAGAGTTGCTCTCTTAAACATCAAGGTACATGCTTTTGAGTACCTAGGTTCAGTTTTGTCTTGAAAAGATCAGTTTCAGACCTTTCCTGTCAAGTGTTCGTAATGGTTGGAGTCATGTTGATCGCTATTGGTAAATTATCGCATGCTCCAAATACCTGAAATAACCTACTCCTTAAGAACACCAAACCTGCTATTGCATAGGTAAAGGATCTACTGCTGCAATTACCTGAAATAACCTACTCTTTAAGAACACCAACCTTTATCACAACTTTTCGGGTTGGCTACATGAATCCATGGTATCCACTAGGTTTACAATGCAGAACTCAGCATGACATCATTTTACATATTTGGAGTGGACTTTTTTTTGGGTGCACTATTGAGGATTACGGTTTGACCCAATATAAGTGAGATCATTTGTCATGTTGTCTGCTGCAGAGGTCTCGGGAGGCATAATAGTGGAGGCAAGAGAGGTTGTACTATGAGAAAGAATAGATGGTATGGTTGAGCCGGGAATGAGAGACTGCATCGGAACTCCATGAAGATCTTCTCGATGTACATTCAATCAAGTCCATCCTTCCAATTCCAGTAGGGATCATTATGTATGCTCTCAAGTGGTATACACATGTTCAAGTTATAGCATTGCCAAGGGAAAGTCAAATTAACATGTAAGATAATATATGGAACAACAGTTTCTCAGTTCTCGGTAATGCATTCTGCTGAGGCTGCTGCCTACTCTGTGAGTGGTTTATTAACATTCTTGTTCTTGAAAGCTCAATCCATTTTCTGCATTCCTCCAGAGGCATACTACAGAGGAAAGGCTTGAATTGCTGGACAGCATTGTACTTGATTTACACTAATTTGGAGTTTTTTTTGACCATACATGTTACTGCAGTTCTATCGAGATCGAGTAAAATTGCCATGATTTAGCTCACAATTACAGTATTTTTATGTTGATTTCGTGGAAGATACTTTTCCGCTGTTATTGAGAGTACCTGATTCGTAGATTCTTCAAGAAAAAAAAATGCAACATTTTACAGAGATGCCATACTGCGAAGGGGGACTCCAGACTATTATGGCATTGCTGTTCAGGGTAGTGACCAAGAGTTAATGAACGTCCGATCTAGTTTGTCTTTATTTCTTTGGATACAGAAACTTCCGGAAATTACTAGGGTATCACAAGATAAGTTGTAAAAGTGTTAGGGAGCATCACACCATTTTAAAACGGAAACTCTTATTTCTCTTCCTCTAACACAACTTCCTTGATACATTTTTTTCACATCATTTCAAATAAAATTGAACACACCAATTTTTAGGATTTTTTTATTTTTTTTTTAGATTTCAATTAATGTATGTTGGGGATTTCTTTCTTTTGAACATTGTTATTGTTGGTTTCGAATCCTATTATATGGAATTGAAAGCGTTTGAGATTGTGACAGTCGGGTTGAGAATCATGATAATGACAGTCCTAACTGTAGGAGAAAATTGTTATAGCCACTAACATTTTTTAAGCATAGTTTGGGTATAAAAATGATCATATTTTTTATAGTGTGGTAGCTCCTATCACTTTTTGGTGGTTACCCTAGTAATTTTCAAACTTTGTCCCAGTTATTATTTTAGTTTGATAAGGGCTAATTAATGTTTAGACCATGGATTTTCTACCAGCTTAGAGTTTAAGTTATGACTTGTCCAATTGCAAAGTTTGGATCCTGAATTTTATTTTTGGTTTTCTTTTTTCATTATACCCTCCTTTCCAACCTGTGTTGGGTCCTTGTGACTCAACTGGACCACTTTGGTCAATATATTTTTCCTTTTTCTTATTTAAAAAAAATGAATATTATTAGTAAAAATAAATAAATCCATGAGTGTATCTATCCTCTTTGCTCCTGCGTGCAAAAAAGAGAGAGAAATAATAAGTGCACTACAAATATTGAAGGACTATCCAATTTTAGCAGTTCTGTGCATATTCATGACTTCCAAAATTTTGACAATTTTGATTTTATATAGAATGTCAAAATTTTGGTAATCCTGAATATGCACAAGACTGATTTTTTTTTTGACAATCATTTCTTTTTTCTTTTTCGGTTGAATAGGACACGAGTGTCAAAATTTTGACAGTCGTTGGATAAAACATTATGCTAATTTCTAAAGGCACTCTATATTTTACTCCATGACAGTTCTGTCCTAGGACTGTTGGCAGTAATAACATAAAGTATGACTGCCAACTTTGAATATTAAGATATAATGTGAACAAAATTAGCAGTCCTCCTTAATGTTAGGTGTTGGCAGTTCCAATGGACAGTCATATAGTAAAATGTGGAATGCCTTTATAAATTAACAAAATTATGATAACACCTAACCATTTTAGTAGTGTCCTTTACCTTTTAGCTGCTGAAAGAAAGGGATGAGGGAAGGATAACAAAGAAGAGGAGGGCCTTATCCAGTAGTATAGCAGGCAAACAATATTCTTGTGCAGAGCAGTAGAGAGAGTGCATGGGAGTGTAGTGTGATGATGGCTCTCCTTCTTCTTCCCTCTCTCTCCTTTCTCTCCTCCTCTCTCTCTCCTCCTCTGTCCATCCCCATTGCTGCTGCTTCTCCCTGTAAGTATCTCCCCCCTCCTCCTTGTGCTCTAGTTCTTGTTCTGTGGATTGTTGTTATTGTTACAATTGCACTCTCTCTCTCTCTCTCTCTCTCCTCTCTCTCTCTTCTCACAGTTGCTGCTGCGTGCGGGAAACTTAGATACATATTTTTAATCACACGGCTTCTCGTTGGTTCTGCTTCGGAAAGAGGATCTATACTCCGCTTCTCCATGTGGGTTTTTGTTTGTACGTTGCGTCTCCCTCGACCGATCATTCGGTTTGGCATTTCGACAAACACCTGGACTAGATGGGCACCCTGTAGCTTTACACCCCCCACAACTTTCACTTGGTTATGTTTATTATTGATTATTTATAAGGACACAACAAAAGTTGATCAGGGGCTAGCCAAATTCTGTCAGTCCTAGTAGCATTATGGACTGTTCTGGCAGCCCATCTCATGTTTGACTGGACTGCCACATTTTCTGGCAGTCCATAAAGTATCTAGGACTGCCAGAAATTGTGACAGTCCTGGACTGCCAGGAATTGGCCAGCCCTGATCAACTTTTGCTGTGCCCTAATAAAAATCTTATTATTTTGTGGTTCTTAATTCATAATAGATCTTTGAGATAGCTAGCTAGGCGACATGGCAGAACATCATAAATGGGAATGTCCGAGCTTTGGTTCAGTGGCGTTGGGATTAGGCAACTCTGGACACCAACCGAGCGCCGACGAACACCATTCTTATGTAGAAAGTTCTACAGTCTTATCCCTCCCTTCGTCTAGGCTCTCTTTTGCTCAACGGGAAACTTGTACCCCCTTGCCTTCAGGCCTTGTTTGGTTCACGGAATCATCCGGTTGGAAAAGAAAAGTGATTATTTTCCTATGTTTGGGTGCCAAAGGAATTGAAGAGGAAAGGAAGTGATTCCCAATGGAAGGAAAATTAGGAGGGAAAGTGATTCCATCCATCCATCCAAGCAAGGAATCACTTTCCCATATTGAAGTATTCATTTTCCTTTCCAAAATTTTTGGCATTTCCAAACATCGGAAAGGAAAATCAATGAGAATTGTAATTTTTCAAAGGAAAGGAAATGCCAAGGAATTGATTTCCTTTCCCTTCCATTCCGCGAACCAAACAGGGAAAGGAAAGTGATTTTGGTTGTCTAGTTCTAGAAAGAAGTTGTTGCCATATGAATGACAAAATTTATTTAAAAATCACTCTCCAATGCAGTTGTTAAGTGAATTGTGAAGCTTACGTGGCAAAAGTTATAGAAGACATTGTGAAGTTGGTTGTTAGTTCTAGACAATGTCTTCACCTCCGTGTCATCAATTACGAATAAAAAATATTTAGAAAAATGTAAGCATCTCAATACTTTTGCATTGGAGAAGACTTTTCTACTTGTCTTCTGTGAATATAGTCTTGCCACTTAGGAAAGACATCGTCTTGTGCCTCATGTCACATAGGAACCACAACACATTACAAGACAATAGGGTTGGTTATGCTCTAGGTCCTGGTTTGGTTTGGTATTGCTGCATGCTTTCAAACTGCTGCCCCGAAAAATGAACTTAGCTTATCAGAAAGAGAAGCGCAAAGTTGTTCTTACAAAACAACTCTTGCTGCTGCCAGAAGCAGGCGAAACTGAGGGCGTGATGTCAGGTGGACATCCGGTCATAGAACTTGTTTGATTTTTATTTTTCCTCCATACTCGACTTCGATGATGATGATGCATTCATGCTATAGACTGTAGTTGATAATTTCATCAATATGTGCATCTTACCACTCTCTGTCTCCTTTGCTGCATTTTCCTACTCTACATGTTTGTGACGTTCTGCAATGAGTCTCACCCATCTATACTCTCAACATCTCCTTGATGCCATATTTTGAATTTCAGACAGGGGCTATCTAACTTCCATTTGTTGGGTCAATTCTCAGGTAGGAAGATACTGCAGAGAAGCCTAATTTTGCGACGAGGCTCCTTTCATGGAGTTAGGATTCCCACTCCTTACACTTTGGGGGGAAAAGGTCGATGGTTGTCCGAGCTTCTGCAGAGATCGATACGGGAGTGAACCTGACCCTTTGCCGCCGTCACAAGCTCCCGAAGGGGAGGCTGTCGTGTCAGTTGAGAACCTTCCTCTGGAATCCAAGCAGCAGCTTATGATGGAGCAGAAGCTGAGGATGAAGCTGGCGAAGAAGATAAGGCTGCGGAGGAAGCGGCTTGTCCGCAAGAGGAGGATGAGGAAGAAGGGCAGGTGGCCTCCTTCCAAGATGAAGAAGAACAAGAATGTCTAACTGATTGCAGATTTCATGCTGCTCTCTATACCGCATTCTTCTGTTTTGTTCAAATGCTTGTTGGTATGCAAACATCAGATCTAGATGTATCTTTTCTCGTCAGTTTGAACCGATGCTAAGATTGGTCTAATGGTTTTGCCAGTGAAGGCTTTGCGAGATTTTCAATTGTTTCTTGAATTTTATCATATTGCAACCAGAAATTTGCTGATAATGTTTGCAGTTTGCTCAAGAGATTGGAATTTTGTTTTCATGACCTCAAGTAGAAGGTACATTTATACTTGTCAGAATCATCATGAAGTATGATATTGAATTTGTCAAGGTACTTCTTATTCCTCTTCTGATGCAAGCCTACTCACTTGTAATAGAGTACAAGGCTAAATAGTTTCATTGCACTTATGGGGTATTATGACACCATTTGTGTATGTTAGGTCCCTATTATCATGAATATATACATTAGGAAGCCCAAACTTTTTTTACTAGTTCAGTGCTGGCACCAATCTATTGAGTTTTTAGCTGATCGACAAACAATAATCGAAGTTATCTGATTCTCTGTAGTACTTTTCACTTTGGTGCCACTTTGGCGATGAAGGCAGAGATGATGATGATGAGAATGGCAACTACAAGCTTGGAGTCTGACATTGTTATAGAATTTACAATGTTAAAATATCAGGATATACATGTTAAATTCTAGTTCTTTATCGATTAAAAGTTCAAATCATCTGTAGATGATTTCTGAGTACATTTTGTTGAGGTATATTGCTATATTTATCTCATAAGTCTCCTTGTATCATTCCCAAATGTACAACTTTGTCCACAATGATGCTTCCATGAGAACCCCAGTAGCCTAATGGTAACCCTTAAGGGAGCATAAATCAGATCCCTCTGGCTAGATCATAACATAGAGGAGTGTGATTATTGATTATCTAACAAAATGGCTCTTTGACTATAGCCCTTTCATATTGTCAGCTTCTATAGATGGCCCTCGGCACCACTACTAACTTCAGACTAATACAATACATTTCGGGTTTTTACAGTGTCAATCAAACTGATAAAGAGATTCAGGTAACCACACTTCTATCATCTGTTTAGTCATGACTCATAACTAGCTTATTCTGTGAAGTAATGAAGAATGCAGTTAGATACTTGGTAGGCTAGTTGTACTTTCAATTTCAATCAAGTGCACAATTAAGCCGCTATCATCTTTAGTCGCAGAAGCAAACCAAGTGAGAAACTGCTGTTAAAATGTGATGGACGTAGAAAGCAACAGACAATTGTAGACCAAACTTATTCTTTAATTAATGTAATATCAATCCAATATAAATGACTGTATTTCCAAAATGGTCGTTCCGTATTTCCCCTTTATCCCTTTCGGTCACTCGTACTTTAGTCTTCAAATATGGTAACAGTTTTACAGTGGAGATATATACCATGCCTAAGTAAGTTGTAACTCAAACGAGGTAAGAGAATGTGGGGGAATCACGACATCCATCTCCTTTCCTGAATTCGGCAGCGTACTCTGGATTGGTACCACCTGCATGTTCCAGCAATTTACTAGATCACTCTTCTGTCATCATATGTTAAAATGTAACTTTAACTAGATCATAAGTACTAGAGTTTTGATTTCTTATTTGGATAAAAGTATAATAGTAAATAAAGTGTAAGAAAGATTTCCCTTATGAATCTAAAGTGTCAAGAAGTACACATCCAAATTTGACTTGTATTCAATTATTAACAATGTGCATCTTCGTTATTATCCGTCTGTCTAAAACATGGACACAAATTCATATTTGTTTTGTCCACATATTATCAAATAAAACCTGAACAGTATCCAATTGATTTCCTAACTTTAAAGTATGTTGAACTTAATTTCCTTTTTCAGTTCTTTAGTATTATTTAGTAAATTCAATCCGTAATATCTGATCTGGTTTCTTGTCTGGTTTAGTCATATGGAGGTTAATTCAAGTACTTTGAATGATGCTAATATCCTATTGTTATCCGCTACGAGAAAACAACTACAAATACAGTGATGCTGCTCCATATTGGTTTTTTGACACCCCTAGTTATCCCATTTTTAGTTTATTTTCACTTAAATTTCAAAATCAACTATACTAAGTTCTTTGGTTTGTAATATTAGAAATTTTGCTTAGTACATCAACATTTTCTAGAGGAGAAATGGATATCGTAAGAACATTAACAACGGAATTCTTTGATGTTCTGTTTGTCTGGTGAAAGCTACATTAATACATACATGCATGTTCATGTCTCCAAGCTAAAAATACTTCCGTTTCTGTATGCTTGACACCCCTAGTTATCCCATTTTTAGTTTATTTTCACTTAAATTTCAAAATCAACTATACTAAGTTCTTTGGTTTGTAATATTAGAAATACAGTTTTTTGCTTAGTACATCAACTTTTTTCTAGAGGAGAAATGGATATCATAAGAACAACAACAACGGAATTCTTTGATGTTCTTTTCTGGTGAAAGCTACATTAATACATGCATGTTCGCATCTCCAAGCTAAAAATACTTCCGTTTATGTATGCTTACAGTGCAATACTAGGAAAAGGAATATGGAAGTAGAGTTCTGTGTTGGTACCTTCTTTGGCTCGGTGAAGGAATTCTCATCCATTACATTACTGGATGTAGTGTAGTCTTTGTTCCAGAAGGGCTAATAGAATTTTGCAATCCCACCACAGAGATATTGAGGTTTACGGTGTCACTGCCAAAGTTAACAATCTGCAGAAAGCATTTTGGAATACAAGTGACGGGGATTTTATTGAAGCCTTCAACACAACAAAGGATCAACTGGTTGAGGTTTAAAATTTGTTTTCAAGTGGAAAACACAATAGAATAGAAGTATTGAACGGTGAATCATATCTTGCAATAACGAATGAGTAATTTGAAATTACTGGTGTGGATAGGGGTAAACTGAAAAGAGAAACTTGAAAGTACAACATCTGTCGTAAATGAAATTCATGAGAAAGTGAAGCAACACATTGCCATGAAATTATGCGGGAGAGATCTTGTGAATTTGAAGTTTAATAATATTGAGATGAATAGACATATGCATATTTAACTAATACTGTAGACTTTCCTATAGCAAGTTCATGGTAAACTAGTTTAAGAAACTTCCATGCTGATGGCAATTTGTGCAATCAACTCGTTAGGTTATAACTATAGATACATACTTTTAAATTAAAACATTGACCAACAATAATAAGTCTCTTTTAAAGATATCATCTCAATGATTAGAACAGTTAAAAATGTAACATAATTACCTCCAAGTATAGGTAAAACATACCTGTAAAAGTAAACTGTGCATGAATAATTTAGATATAGGAATTCAGCCTGAACCTGACCTTTATTTTTAAATATTTGATGTCTTCAGAGTTCTGCCAAATAATTGATGATGCAACCGTTGAATGGAAGAATTAGCATGAATCGTTGTGGGGAGGAGGGTTGCACATTTGAGTCCCTAAAGAACATTTGCATCCAGTAGCTAGGTGTACCGTATTGCTGCCACGAGTTGAAGACAATTGCATCGGGATTCCATCTAGTCGTCATAGAAAATCGGTTATTAAAGATTTATGGTGAGAAATAGTGTACATCTCTGCGCATCCTCTAGTCTGATGTTGAAGGAACTAGACCTGGAACTTTAAATTGAACAACAATCATTTTGATATGCATGTATACATCAAGAATGTTGTCATGTTAAGCATCTGAAATTGCTGTCATCTTTGTATTTAGTAACTCTGATGTCCATGAAAATTTGAAAATCAATTGAAAGATACATAGATGATTTGAAATGAAAGAAGACTTACGTGCGATCATTTTCATTGACAAAAAGCGGAGCATAGCATGCCATCTGAACTACATCACTGAATGAGCAGCAAAGTGATCATCAGCCACCACAGGTCAAACAGTAATGATGGAAATTAATCATTGTGGTTTTCCATATTAAGAGTTGGTATACAAAAACACATATGTACTTATCAGTATCTGTAATTAACATGTAGAGTACAAACTCGATCATTGTCGTCGATCGTCGGTTTCAAATACACAGACTAATTAACATATTTATAACAATTATTTCCTATGATCAATTGCATCTCTCTGATTGTAAATGCCCAAAGGAATGCCATGTCTCAAGGCAATTCAAAAATTCGCTAGAACAATTCGGTATAAATTACCACTGCATTTAGCAGAAGCAACTGGCTTTTGCTCATAACCAAAATTCAACTACTGTAACACACAAAGAGAACTGGCTTTTTCTCTTCTTATAAAGAAGTGATTTGTTAGCTACATTCTTTGTTTTTCCTTGTGAGACAACCTTTTCATGTACAGTGCACCGGGCCAACATAAATAAAGATGAAAACAAAAAAGTAACACTAAGTTTAAGTGCTGCAGAATATAAAAATACAAATAGTATCCTAAATAAAGAGGTTGTACCTCTATAGTTTATATTTTAACTAAGGGATTTGAATGAGAGGACCTGTTCTTTTCTAATCCAATAAGAAATGCAGCCTCAGCTAGGGCAGCTAACAGGCTTCCTTTTCCAGCATCTGACCCATGCACTGCATACTCACTAACAAATGCCTGGAAGAAGAAACCATACTTAGAGTTTTGTCAAGATGATTGCATAATATGTCAAAATACTTTAATGTAGAACTTATAGCAATACTACCTTGGGGCCAGTACGTGATGTGTCATCGAACTTGTTAGCCATTGAAAATAAGCTGTTAGCAGAGGTATAAACCTGCTCAGGAAGTTGCACAGATGCATCAGCTTCAACAGTTGATCAATAATGTTAAACTACTTGAAATTTAATGATAGATAGAGAAATACTTTACTCAATCGCTTATGGCCTTGATCATTTCTATTATTCTAACCGGATGAGAGTAAAAGTTAACATCTTACTTAATGCATCATGTTAACTATTTGTGTGCTTCCACAACTCATCAAGATCATAGGTGATTGTGTAAAGTATTTCTCATGTGGATATAAAGTTCCAAATAATTACCAGTGGTGTTTGTTCATCCTTACATGAAAATCATATAAATCGGCAGGATGATCCAATGGGTGAGATGACCCATCACAGTTTGAAATGATTTTAATATCTGGAAAAGCATTTCTTATTGCATGGTAAAACTTGAGGTAGTTTCCTATTAAGTAGCAAATACGAGTAATATCAGATAAATATAAATCTCCAAACTACTATTTGAAATTAAAACTGGAACCTTATAAATCTAAGAGTCTCTGCATTTTACTGGAAAAGAACTTGTAAAAGGAGGCCAAAAAGAAAAGAATATCATGCATCATTTTCATCACGCCAATCAAGATCTCCATCAAAGTTGAGCCAAAAAAGAAGAAGCAATTAAGTCTTGTACAATGTCTACAAAAGAGAAGAAAAAGAGCTCATATAGGCACAAACTTGTTAAAGAGCTTCCAAGAGTACCAAGATCTTGTAGAATAAGGTGGCCATGATAGTTAGCTGGATAGTATTACGAACTTTCTTCTTCAAAAGGTAATGTGGGATTTCTCAGGCTATTGTCAGATCATATTTCCTCAAAATGTCAACACACATAAAGCAATATTAAGACATAAAAGCTTTAGAAAGTTAACATAAATGTTTATGGGTAGTGTTACTTTCTTTGCTTCAATGTCACACATACACAATTTACACACTAAATATTGCTCTCTTTGTCTTTACAATTCATGCACATTTAAACGCTCAACGAGTTAATTTACAAGGTAAGCTATTATGTTATAGAAATTACGTCATCAATGAATTAAATCAATTGAATAAAGTTTTATTCTGAACAAGATGGATAAAAATGTGTGCTGTGTCACTCCACAGGAAGAAATAAGAACCTCGATAATATCTTTTACCACAATCTTCATTCCCAATCGCAACATAACTCATATTAAAAGGTTCCGGATGTCCCATTCTTGCTCGGACAGAGCCCCATTTTGAGTTAGGGTTGCCCCTAGCAAACTCAATACTTTCAATACATTCCTGTAAAAAATTTAATTGTCAGAAACTGGTGCAAAGCAATCAAGTAACATTATCCTAGTATGAGTAATATATGTTAGTGATCAACACAAAGGTCTGTATTGCCATTAATGTGATATGTCTTATATGTAGAGATCAACATTGTCATTAACTTGTTAATTGTTACCCAATGCATGTAAAATGAGAATATTTCTCCAGTTCCTAGTCAGAGGCAGTGACTGTATTTGGTGATTACACCCAGGTAGATCCACTGAATGATAAATGATGCATTATTAGGGATGAGGGAAACTATCAGCATTCTGATATTTAATAGGTCTTCTCGGAAATGGTCATTGGAAAGGCTACTTGATAGAGGGAGAAAGCTAGTGTTGTATCAATTGAAGAAGGCTTAAGACATTCAACAAATTGTCATGAAAAGGCGAGTTCACGAGGATGAGAAATGCCTGTATAAATGGTGAGATGCTGCTGGTAGCAACTTCATCATGATGACTGATTCCTGGAACAGGCAAGGGATCAGGTAGTTGCAAGAAATAATGAATTCCATTATAAACTAGTTCCACAGTGATTACCATTGTTGAACACCCAAATTGGGGAGGCACCAAGATCTTCTGCAAGCTGCAAGTAATTATAGCTACTTAACCAGGCATATGAAGACGTATATGTAGACAAATTAAATTTGAGTGATGATTGTGTTGAATACCTACCTGAAGTAGCTCAAAATATCCAACTGCATCATCTGTCCAATAGGACCAAACATCGCCAAAGTGTCCAGGTCTCTCCTCCCATGGACCAATTGTTTCCTTCCAACGAAATGCATTCCTTAGAAATGAACCTTCAACAAAGCATCCACCTAAAAATGAAAGATAACTTGTCTGATGCTATTAACAGGTACAAAACAAAAGATTCAGAGGGATACACTACAAAGCATATGCGGAAATGCATATCATATTCCACTTAAAAGACTAGCTTGACATATTTGCAATGGCGGATCCACAAGGATTTCACTGGGGCAGGGCCCCAGACTCCCAGTGAATTTTTTTCCTTCCATTTTTTTTAGTGAAGGATCTTCCAAATTTTAGTATTTGTTATATGTCCACTCCAAATTAATTGATTGGGTTTTTAAATTGGAAGAAATTCATAGAAGCATACATACTATTGCATACTTTAAATTTATGCTTCTAAAGTATGCTAAACTAGAATAATTATCTGGACATATAAAAATGTATGAATTCCTTCTAATTAACTTACAAATTAGAAGCATACTTTGAAATATAACAAATACTAAATATTTACAAACGCTTAGTATTTAAAAAAAATATACTTCATAGAAAAAGAGCTGCTTATAAGTAGTATTACAAATGATGTAGTTAAACAATTTCAAAGTATAATATTCGTAGAGAACAATTATGAAATGTATTTTATTGTAAAAAATAGTACTACTTGATATAATATTATATTATTATGCTGGAAAAAAAATGATTAGGTGTTGTCTCCGAATCCCCTTATGATTGTGCCCCCAGTGAATTGTAATCTTGGATCCGCTACTGCATATTTATATACAATAAAGTGATGATAGAAGAGAATATAGGTGTATGTTAATAGAACAAGTCCATAGAGTATACATGATCATAAGACTTTTACCTTCAAGTGTAAAGTGTGTCAAAATATGGTTGATATGAACTAATACGTCAGTTGCATGCCAAGTCAAGGATACATGGTATAAGATCTTCTAGCTGATATCCCTAAGAGGACTTGGACTATGTAAGCAATCATAAAAGCATATAATATGTATGCATTAGGGCAACATCTATGCTACATAAAGCATTTTGACACTGTTGCAATTTATTTGGTAAAGAAGTCTCTCTATGCCTATCCAAAAGAGCTGTGATTGGACCCTTGTACTTGAAGTCTCAACATTCATACGCCATAGGCACATAGCTATACTACTATAAATGAAATTAGATTATCCTCTTAGATAGCAGCCTTGTGACGGACATCTATGTTTGGAAAATAAATATTATAAAGTTAAAAGATTAACTGGTATGTTTATTAATAGCAAGATGAGAACAAGAATAGAGGTGTATGTTATAAACTATTGCAGAACTTTCAAACTATTAACAAGGCATAATAATGTTGCAATATGATCCCAATATGTCGGTTGCATGTTGATCATGGTAATATCATACATGGTTTCTACAGTGAATAATCCTAAGAAGACCAGTGGGCACTAGCATTGACATATAGTGTTTATGCTTTAAGGGCATCGTATAGTAACAATGAGAACAAGATACCAAATCTTTTCCTGTTAAAGTTTCCAAGACTAAAAACGTCATCTTTATTGTGCACTTGGTAAGTCTATCTGCCATGATGCAAGAAATCTGCACTTGAAATATTGCAAGACTAAATTTCCTTTGCCCCCACTAGGATCTTATTTAAACCTAAAAAGTGAGCGCAAAAGGAATCTTTTTATACCTGGAAATCTAAAAAATTTTGGTTTTAGATCTTCTATCATTGAAATAAGTTCCTTGCGAAATCCATGTCCCTGTAACAATATAAATATAAGTTGGCTGGGATCATCTTGATCCCATCCTCTCAATTTTTAAAAAATAAAGCTGAAAAGAATCTAATATCATAAACTATATGATTGATAGAATGAAACAATGACAATAAAATACATAATCACATTTTTTTCTCTTGTCAAAGTGCATAACTATGCAATAAATATGATATCTTGGCACAAGTCTAAAGTTGTTTAAAAGTTTTTATTTATACGACTCCTACCAAGTGATAGGGGAAAAAAAATCTAAGTATACTACCATTAACTAGATAAGACCTTGTAAATGTGTTATGTATATGCCTCAAATACTCGAAGAGAGCACCACTTTCATCACCTCCAGTATGAATAGAGGTTTCTTGATTGAAGGAATGCAGAGATTCATAGGGATGCATGAGAGCAGCAACAGCCACTACTACAAATTGGAATGTGATCTTGAACCAACTGGGTTACTACACAGGCCAACCTTCCTGTTCAGGTCCCTCCAACTTCGCAAATATTGCTCCAGGTCCCTATGACTTTTCAACACTGTTGAAACTCCCTAGGTTCCATCTATAATATGGTTCAGGTCCCTTTAACATACTATACTGGTTGTATGGTAGGAAAAAACAGTATGATGTACATAAAATTAGTATGTCATGCATAAAAACAGTACACTAGTCATACTACAGTTTGGGTTTTTATACAATGCAAATCCCAACCGTATCAACAGTTGAGACTGTTGAGAGTGCTCTCCTCTACAAATTCCATAGAGAGGATCCAAATGCTATTTTTGCTTGGTGTGCGGTTTTTTTTATGACAAAGATGTTCCAGGGACTTCTAGGAAATTATAGAGAATCAAGGAACTTCTACAAGAGTTAAAAGTCAGAGTGATCAATTTCCAAAAGGTTCGAGCTACATGCACAAAAGAATATATAAACTATTGGGATGCAAGTATTTTTGTGGATGATGATTCCTGTATGAGTCATCGAAAATTCATTCCAAGTTTTTGATATATTCAAATTGCTTCATGTGGGAAAAAAAAGAAGTTTAGTGCTTCTTTGTCTACTTGCTACATGCAAAAGAATGTCTTCCAATTTTCTTTTTCCCTTCTAAATATTCATGATCATGAAATTATTCATCCAACTTCTTGTTCATATACACCACAACAAAACAATATTTTAGAAAGAAAAAAAATCTTGAGTCAGCACGTACTTTGCTTTTCTACACACATGTTCCAGCAGCAATTTGAGATGGAAATCTCAACAAAATTACTTTACCCTAGTGATGATTCATCTTCGTTGCCCTAAAAGTCTTTGGAAGTGTATATTTCATGCATAAACTTGGACCAGGTAGTGATAACTTGATGCAAGGGCTGTGAAATGTGTTCTACTGGGATATTCTTGTACACAAAAGGGTATCATTGTTATTCTCCTGTCTTGAATAAATTTTGTCAGTTGATGTTGCTTTCTTTGATTATGTGCCATTTTCCCACCACCAAATGGCTCTATTCAAGATATTTCTGTACTAACTCAGTCATGTTTGCCAATAGTATATATGGATCCCAGTGGTCCTACATCCAGTCCATTGCTACCAGCATTACAAGTATACAGGCGGTGATCAAAGGATTCAGTTGCCTCTGAAGTCTGAACCAACTCCTGGGAATGTGCATTCCAACCAAGAGAGCATTCTTATTCCATCTTTAAAAGATAGACACATTGCCACCCCACAAAGGTAAAATCTAACTTTCTTTCATATGATCATTTGTCTCCCAAACTTCAATTTTTCGTTTCTACATTATCTTCTTTTTGTACCTAGTTTTGTGAAGAAGCTTTGGCTCACTGTGGATGATAAAAGGAAATGGAAGATCAGATTTTTGCTATGCTTTCTACATAATCTTCTATTTTTGTACCTAGTTTTGTGAAGAAGCTTTGCCTCATTGTGGATGATAAAAGAAAATGGAAGATGAGATTTTTGGTATGCATGAGAACCGAAAATGGGAACTTCACTCACTTCCATATGGTAAAACTATAGTTCGATGTTGGCGGGTATATAAATCAAACGTCATCCTGATAGTTCAATTGAAAGGCTTAAGATGCAATTAGTTGTGAAGCTATATACCCAAACCTACAACGTGAACCTTCAGGTTGCTAAGCTTACATCTGTCTGTATTATTGTTATTATCGTCCTTTCAACTTAAATTGGCCATTTTACCAGTTAGATATGAATAATGCTTTTATATGGATTGCAACAAATGCATACCTTATAAGTGTCAGTTGGCGTGACGGATACTTGATCAAACCAGATGACTCCTTTCTTTCGGGTTGTGATTTGAAGCCTTGAGTTCCTGTTAGTTCCTGAGGACTCCAACTGAAGTTCAACCTTTTTCCAATTTGAGACTTGCAAACTAGTAAATATGTGGGAAAAATAAAACCTCTATAACTTAAAAATGGAAAACAGATGTGTGGAAGTACTAGTTCTCCACTAAAATTCACTTGTGTAGCTCATAGAAAGGCTCACATTACAGTGGCAGAAGCCAGTTTCTGCGATCCATCCGAGCTTGTCAGTGAAACTAACAAGTTCATAGATTTGGATGACATGACATGAAGAATCACTTTGTAGGTCTTTCCTTTTTCAATGTTCTGGAATATCACAAATCAATAGGAGATTACTACAAAACAAACTTCAATGAGAAATGTCAGGTACAAAACTGGGTATGCAATAGGAAATACAGGATATCAACTTGAGACTCAATAATCAATAATAAGCACCTGTCCTGAACTTCATGATGCATTAAATATCTTTTTGAGGTGGAAGTCAAGTAAAGAGGAAAACCCAATAAAAAAATAATAACTTGGTGGCATGTATTGAACAAATAGCATACCATGCCCCAAAATCCTGGGTTGTATATGCCAACACCATCAGATTCACAGATATTAGAACCCCTCACATCACAAAGTACTTCCATACGAAGGGAAACCTTGTTATGGCGGAAAGGAGAATTCCTATCAGTTGAGACAAATATGGAAGTATCAGTGCCAATGACGGACCAAGGATCAATATTTGAAGGAGTAGTGGGGCCTCCAGCTTCAAAGCCTGAAAGAGAAGGTTGTTACCTCTTAGAACTAACATTTACCAGCAGAAGTGTTATGACAGCTGAAAGCATTTCCTTGGAATAAACAAGAGGTAAACCACCACACACACACACACACACACACACACACACACAACACAGGTTTTGCTTCGATAACATGTGTGTCTAGACTCCAAATACAACAACAATGCCTTTTTCCAAGAGAAACATAAGAAATAAAAATTACCGAAATGCTATTTCTTTGCTTCAATTATGCTAATTGCATGTATTTTATTAGCTCCTAACTTTATCTATCCCCTAATAGAATTTGGAAATTTCCACATACCTCTATTATTGACAAGCTCAGCCCATATGCCACCAGCTCCGGCATGGTTGATCTCCTATAATCATGGTAACAGGATAAGATTTGCAAAGTAGTTCAATGACATGATTGGTAAACACGCAAAAGATGCCAAACTCCTAAAAGCTAACAGGGATAAAATTCTGCTTGATCCAAGCAGTCAAATAGTGAGCACTTTTCTGTCATAAGTTGTCTAGATTAATGATTTAGAATACTACAAACCAATTAATGTTGGTGTGCATGGTATTTTCAACTTGATCAAAAGGACCAACTTATATCTCACAAACAATGGTCTCTTCAACTTAACATTTGTAATTGTTCATTTTGTTATGTATAGGTAAATCTTATGATATGTAGGACACTCTTCTCCTAAAATGTTAGGTCCATAAGAATCTGACACTATGTATGTGTCTATCCATGCACGACACTTGTGTTTTTCTTTATCACAAAATATTCGTAACATGAAGAGTATCTGACCCTAATTAGAAAATGTCATAAAGTTTCAGCATACTTTCCCATAAGTTCCTTACTATCTAACACAAACTAAAAAATGTATAAATATTCATGTTAAATATGTGTACATTCACAAAGATAAACAGCCATTTACTAGTGTCTAGATTTTACAGAGTTGCCTCACCATACACCACATGCCCGTGTCAAAGTGTAAACCCCTAGTCTGTCTACTAATCACAGGGGAAAACAATTTTGAATGATAATGAAATAATCAGTTTTTAGGATATTTAGATGGTATAGAAATTTTCTAACTGATTGTAACTTTGACTTAGAGATGCTCCAAAAACTATTCTACAGTTATTACCCTACTCAGGGTGATCGATAGATCATTTCCTTATAAACTTAGATCAGGTGTTAGGTACAGAATAACCAATCCATGAACATGTTTTCTGTCATGGATAATCAAAGATAAAAAAAAAATGCAAACAAGAACAGAACGGAGATGAGACACAAACTACGTGGAAACCTAAATCGAAAAAAATCACAGGCAGCAGCAGATAGTTTCCTTCTTCCACTAGTTTCAGATGATTCAGTAAAAACACGATCACACAGTGGTTAGATATAAGCCCCCTAGAAACCCTAAAGAACATGTATTATTCCCAAAATATCCCTCTACTAGTTTCGTGTAGACAAAATACTATATATAGCCAAGATTCCAGTTTGGGACGCTGCCTTGGACCTCCGAACTAACTTTGCCATGCACATGGCATGTGAAAATACATGGGAGCCGTTCTCCACTCGTCGTACTCGCTTCGCTTCGGAAGGGTCATGAACGCTTAGTGTAACTGAAGCGGCTTGGGACCAGACAATTAATCAGAACTCAAAACATCACAACATTCTTGAAGTTAGCATAGCATTTGAAATGACTACTATGTCACATTATAGTTATCTTAGGAGGGCTAGTCAACATGGATTTTAGAATCCAAAAGACTAGATTTGAAATGGAGTGTCTAAGCGGTATTAAGGGAGATTATTTGTTAGTTGTGCATTACTGGAAAATTAAGAATTTGGATCTAAAAACCCACAAGTCTGATATAACCTATTGATTATAACTATAATGGCATAATTAAGGATTTCCAAATCTTTTTCAACCCATCTTCATTAAACTTATTTCAATTAAATGTTACAAATAATTTCTGATCAAATTTATGTAATATCATAGGAAGACTTTAAATCTTGTTTATAACATTTCGCTTTCGGACTAACTATAGTTTTTTAAATCTAACTTTTAACTTTTTCAATCTAGTTCTAACCATATTTGTTCCAAATCCAACTAGAAAGTGTTTTGGTTTCAAATTTAATACTCAAACATGAGCAGAGTTTTAGTTGGTTTCTGTTTTTAACATCCGAACCTGATTTCACTTAGAAAACCAGGTCGGGCTAAGGGATTTTATATATATATATATATATAGATATATAATATAATATATATATAATATATATATATATATATATATTTGGAAAAAGGTAAATTTTATTCCAAATGAAAAGTCATAATCATACAACATACAGTCTGAGTGGGACTCCCACTCAACACTCATCCATTCTCCATAGTGTTCACATCAAACTCAATGTTATGGAGAATGCCAACCGGAGGTGTGACTAGTCCCTCAAAGATCCGGCGGTTTCGCTCCCGCCAAACATGCCAAACCGAAGCCGCCAGACGAACTCTAGCTGTACGGAACCAGTCCTGACCTCGACCCCTGCTATCTCGTATCACCGGGATGATGTCCCCAATGTATTTACCAGAGGTGCACACTCCCAATACCCGACTCTGCTCCGACCATATCTGTCATGCCAGAGTGCACTCGAAAAAATATGTTTAATAGACTCAGGCTCCAAACAGCAAAGCACACATTTGGGGTCCGGCACTGGCACTCCAAAAGAACTCAGGCGATCCCTCGTCAAGAGGCGACCCAGAAGAAGCTTATAAACACACAGTTGCTTTTTGGCCAGACCCTTACACCAGACGAACTCGTAATCAGAACTCAGAGGTATATATATATAAAAGTTGTCTCCGGAAGGAGGAGCGGGCCGATGTGCTGGGTATCGCGAGGAGTGATCTTCCTATGCGTTACTTAGGAGTGCCTCTTACAGTCAACTATGCACGGGATCAGGACTGCCATAGTCTGGTGGAGTACGTCCAGAGGAGAGTGGAAGGTTGGCAGGCAGGCGGTCTGTCATTTGGCGGACGCATTGAGCTGGTCAGATCGGTGATTTCGGCTGTGGCCCACTTCTGGCTGCAGTCCATCCTCCTTCCTGTGGCCACCATTCGGGAAGTGAAGCGGCTCTGTGCCGATTTCATTTGGAGGGGGGTATGCATGCGATCTCCTGGGAGCAGCTCTGTCGTCCCAGGAAGGAGGGAGGAGTGGGGCTCAGGCCGTTGCTGGAGATTAGGGAGGCTTCTGCGCTTAAGCTGGCCTGGAGATTCATCAACGGAGGGTCTCTCTGGGCGGACTGGATGCACTGCAGATACGTGAAGCATGACAACTTTTGGACGTGTTCTACTGAAACAACCATTCAGTTACATTCAAGACTGTCTTGAGACACGGGGGGGTGCTCAAGTCCGCTATCCAGAGGGTCGTGAAGGATGGGTCTGGAACGGACCTCTGGCGGGATCCTTGGCTAGATCGGCGTTCGCTTTTGGACATCAGGGGTGCCCCGACTCATCAGAAGGACAGACGTAGTCTGAAGTGTAGTCGCATCATACGGAATGGGGAGTGGAGGCCGGATTCTTATCGGTTCACTGAGGAGCTGGGTGAGATCATTATGTCTACAGTCATTGATCCGGCTTTGCCTGCGGATCGGTGGATTTGGGAGCCGGCTGGAGCAACTCCGAAAACTGGAGAGTTACAGTTCCGGAGCTGCTACAACCTCATCCGACGCACTTTTCCTCTGAGTCCCGACTACGAGTTCGTTTGGTGCAAGGGTCTGGCCAGGAAGATACAGTTGTGTATTTACAAGCTTCTACTGGACCGCATCTTGACTAGGGATCGCCTGAGTTCGTTTGGAGTGCCAGTTCCGGATCCCAAGTGTGTGCTTTGCTGTTTGGAGCCTGAATCTATAAAGCATATTTTCTTCGAGTGCACTCTGGCATGGCAGATCTGGTCGGAGCAGAGTTGTGTATTGGAAGTGCCTGCCTCTGGAAAAGGTATGGGGACATCATCACGGTGATCCGGGATAGCAGGGGTCGAGGACAGGACTGGTTCCGAACCGCCAGAGTTCGACTGGCTGCTTCAGTTTGGCATGTATGGCGAGAGCGAAACCGGCGGATCTTTGAGGGGCTGGTCACCCCTCCGGTAGGCATTCTCCATAACATCGAGTTTTATGTAATTGCTATGGAGAATTGAAGAGTGGGAGTCCCACTCTGATTGTATGTTGTAAGATTATGGCTTTCTTTTGGAATAAAATTTACCCTTTTTCCATATATAAATATATATATATATATATATATATATATAAGCTCTTTGGATTTGATTAAAGTTCAAACCTTACCCAAAATATTTTGGATTTCATTTTTACCTAAACTTGACGAGGATTTGGTCTGAGTTTTCTTTTTTACATTCAAACTTGCATTTTTATTTAACAAGTGTGTCAGGTTAAGGGGTTATCAGTTACCATTTATAGGCTTATCTATAATTTTAAGTTAATCCGACCAATTTTTCCGCTTGTGGGTATCAAACATCATGAAATCAGTAATTAATAAGTTATCGATAAATTGTAATAATATTTATTCAAAATATTTACTTTAGTAAAATAATATGTATTTAATATGGCGAGTTTGTTGGGAACACGGTGATACCGAATTGGAGTTGATCCATGAGGTATGATATTGGACTTAGCAAGTATGACTTAAAATGGCCACTTGTTAAGTCCAGAATGAATCTTATATCTGTACCTAATCCTTTTACTTTTTTTTCCGATGTGGGACTAAACTTTCTATACAATTCTCTTTATATCGTTACCAAACTTGCAAAATTTTGAGCGCTCAACCAGATGCAAGATACAACCCAACAATCTCTACCTTAGCTCGTACCCGGATGAGCCGAGCAACCAGAAGATCAAACTATGATCATCTCGAGCAATTCGAACACATAGTGAAACCTGCATATTATCCCACATTCTTACAAAAATAAGAATACTTGTCGTCTTCAAAGATAGAGAATCCAACAAAGGTGGAAAAAAAAAAGGATACTGACATATCAAAATGATGGGGACTGAAACTACACTCTTATCAAGTTGTTGCATTATATGGTGCATTATATGACTATACCAATCAAACTATTATGAATTTGAAGGACTATGATGTAAACGTCAAACGATCTTCGCTGGTAAAAACAATTTCAAACTGGTGGCTAAAAAGTATTTGTCGAACAAAGTTTATACAGCTCCACGCACCTCGAAAAATATACCGAAAAGTTCGTCAGGCAATTTTCGTGCCGACTGTGCTGAAGCATTTACCATCAAGAATGCATTATGGTTAACCTCCACTCTGTCTCCGCGAGCATGGCTTCGGCATGAAGCCCATATCAGAAATAGTGCGTGTATCAAGGCACAGGAAGTCGCGCCGTGACGAGCCATTGATCTCTTCGCGTAAAGAAGAAACAACGCGAATCTTCGGAAGAAGATCTAAGAAAAATGCATGAGCTCCAGAGACAGAACTGTTAATGCAGACAACGAGGAAAGTGTTCTTTCAGTCATTGATTCAAACATGTGGTGTGCTTTATTATCAAAGTAATCAAACACATTACTTATACTCGGAGGATTGATCCACTTCTCCATAGGACTCAAATATATGCTCAAGAAACTGAGCAGAAGCAAATGCTTGAGCCATGCCAGGCTCATGGCAGCGCATGACATGCTCATGGGAAGTAGGAGTGCCGAGCACGAGAAGGAGACTCGCGCTATAAGCTTTTTTCCCGGGGGAGAACGAGATCCCAACTGAAATTTGTCGGAGTTGGATCCTTAAAATGCGACCCGATAGAAAGACCGGATCCAGGTGTACTAACGGATCTGATAGCTCGACCCGCTTGTGTACTTTAGACTCGAGGAACCTGGCCGTTAACTGCTCGGTTTAAAAGTCAAAATCCAATAAATCCAAATTCTAAATATCGAAATTAGCCAAACCCGAAACTGAACGGAACCGAATAACGATTCGGTTTGTTCGGTTAGACTATTTCTATTGTATAATTGGTAGAGTCAAAAGTTAAAATTGTGGTTAATATAAAATAATATTAAAATTTATAATTCTTGTAGACACATTGTTGTATTTGCGTCCAAAGTTAGACTAGTTGTTAAATTATTAAATATCAAAATTTGGTTTCAACACACATAAATAGAATTGTTGCTTTCAAAACGTATACAATTTAATTACAACATATGCGTAGAATTGAATGTATTTGGATAATTGCACAAATCAAAACCGAAACCGAATAAAAATTTTAGTATTTTGAAAACCGAAATAAAACCGTTTTTTTTTCAAACTGAACCGAATCTCTTATTCGGTTCGGTTCGGCTCGGCTTTCGGTCCAAAATCGAATAATGCTCATCCCTAATTCTAGCTGGGTTAGCTTATCATGGCTTTTGGTTGGAGTTTGCTTGTTTTTTCGAAAAGTAGTCTCAAGTAACATAACTTATCATTTTTTTTAAAAATCAGTTCAATTTTAAGAACTTTTGAAAACATATGGAAAATTTTTTCATGCTACCATGAGTTACCTTTTTTAGAGAAATTTTGAGTTGCGCTCCACTTTTATTATCATAATTCAAGGTGCACCGTATCCAAATTTAGAAAATAGAAAGAAGAAAAAACATTGGCACTTCTATTGAGGGAGGGAGAGGGTTTCTTTTTTCGGTGAGAGAGATTTTCCGTAAGATAGAAAGATGAAAAGATGGCTTAGAAATAGTGACAAAGTTTGATTTTTTTTCTTCCAGGTTTTATTTAATTCTTTTTCAGGCATGCATTGGCTTCCCCAAATCCATAGTTTGTTGTTTTTTTTTTTTTTTTTTTTTTTTTTTTTTTTTTTTTCCGTGGACTAGTATAAGGTGCTACTTAAAAATAAGTAAATTAAAAAAAAAAATGGAGGCTCCTTGGGAGAGGAGGCCCTAAGCACCTGCCTAACCCGCCTCCTCCTGGAGCCGTCCACGAGTTAAACATAGAAAATGAGAAACTATTGCATTATTTTTGTTGCTCTAGAAACATATTTGTCTTCTAATTAAAATAAAAAAGTAAAAAAAAGGAAGAATTTCGCCGACCGTGGGGTTTGTTGGTCTACAAACATGTTTGTCTTATAATTTAAAAGGAAAAATGTAAAATGCTCTAGAAACATATTTGTCTTATAATTTTTTAAAAGAAGTAAAAAAGTTGAACTACACCCACCGTGCCGTCCACGAGTTAAACATAGAAAATGAGAAACTATTGCATTTTTGTTGTGCTCTAGGAACATATTTGTCTTATAATTAAAAGAAAAAAGTAAAAAAAAAAGAAGGAAGAACTTCGCCAACCGTGGGGCTTGTTGGTCTACAAACATATTTGTCTTATAATTTAAAAGGAAAATGTAAAAATGTTCTAGAAACATATTTGTCTTATAATTTTTTTTAAAGAAGTAAAAAAGTTGAACTACACCCACGATGCCATCCACCAGTTAAACATAGAAAATGAGAAACTATTGCATTATTTTTGTTGCTCTAGAAACATATTTGTCTTATAATTAAAAGAAAAAAGTAAAAAAAAAAAGGAAGAACTTCGCCAACCGTGGGACTTGTTGGTCTACAAACATATTTGTCTTCTAATTTAAAAGGAAAAATGTAAAATGCTCTAGAAACGTATTTGTCTTATAATTTTTTTTAAAGAAAAAAGTTGAACTATGCCCACCGTGGGGCTTGTTGGTCTACAAAAAAAAAGTAAAAATGCTCTAGAAACATATTTGTCGTATAATTTTTTTTAAAGAAAAAAAAATTGAACTACGCCCACCGTGGGGCTCGAACCCACGACCACAAGGTTAAGAGCCTTGCGCTCTACCAACTGAGCTAGACGGGCTTAACATTGAATGTCTATTAAACATGATATATTAAATCTTTAAAAAAGGATGCTATGGCTCTTCTTATGCAAATGTACAACTGAAAAATGCTTTGTCATGCTGGCACTCTTGTTATGTCCCGCATGTCAGTGAGAGGACATCTGCCGACAACCTTGTGGTGGCCTACATGTCAGCAGGAGGGGAATGTGACTCACATGTCAGCACTTTAAGACCTCCGTCGCTCATTGATAACCAATTTTTAAAATAATTTTATTTTTATATAATTTAATATTAGATTTATAATTTTTTATTATTAATTTTTGATTTTGTATTAACATATATAAATTATATTCGTAGTCATTCGATGTACCTTTTAATTTTTAATTATGATCCTTCTTTACTTTTTTTTTCATATTTTAGCAAAAAATACCACTTCGTATTATTATTAGGTGTCTTCTAATAAAATTTAGGGTGAATTTGACTTCGTATTATTATATTATTATATAGGTGTCTAATAAATTTAGGGTGAATTTGATTTGCAGGTTAGACAATATAATGTAATTGACATTACATTGTACATCTAGTTCATGTGTATTACGTCACTTTCTTCTAGAGTAGGGGGAACTGTCGGAGAAAGAGGGGTCAGGGGAGGAGAGATGGGGGCTTCGGCTGTTCGCGGAGGGAAGGGAGGAGCAGGAGGCGCACGTTGGGGGCGGGCGTGCGGCACGGGGGTGCGCACAGGGAAGACGGTGATGGCAGAGAGGGTATTTTGGTTCTAAAATATCGGTGAAGGAGTTGACCGTCGGTCACTGATGATTTCCATCAAATGTAGGGGACTTCGTACATTATGGTAACTAGTAAATGCACGTGCTTTGAACGTATAAAAAGTATACTAAGAATATTATCCAATTATAATTAAATATCTCTTCCAATTCATGTGGTTAAGGTGCAAGGTATTTTTCTTGCTTAGTTGAGTTCGATTTTCCATGTTAACAAAATTTTACTTTTTTTTCAACAATTTTTTACATAATTTTTTTTAAAATAAAATGGACCGTGATATAAAGACGACTTAGACGGCTCACTTTTGAGCCGTTTTGAAGCCTCATTATATAGTGGAAGATTGGGTGGGTTGCACCTTGAATTATGATAACAAAAGTGGGTTGTAACTTTAATTTTTTTTTTATCCGATTGCACTGGAATACTCTGACACGACCTGGATTATGGCGGACATGATGTACAATCTCTCCAACACGTAAGAGCATCCACAGTGGATACACTCCAAATTATTAAATTTGTGTAAATTATTACTTTTGGAGTGTTTCCTTGATATCGTCACACAATGGTATACTCCAAAAATACTCCAAATTAATATCCTTCCCATTTTTTTCTCTTTACTTTCCTTCCCTGTTTGGTAGAATTTTTCTTCCTCTTTTTTCTTTTTTTTTCTTCCCTTTTTGGTAAGAACGGTTAATTTGGTGGGCCAATAAATTAATGTAGCGGAGCTATGACACGCTTCAAATATGGAGTGTCTCTTAGCTTTCTAACAATTTTCAAGTATGAACAAGTGGCCGTTGCAGCCTTCAAGTGCTACAAATTTAACTAAAGTCAAAATATAGCAATTGAAATCTCCTCACTATGTCTAAGGACTTGTTTGGTAACCGGATTTTACTATTTGAATTTGGATTTGGAAATCCTCCAAATTCAAATCATGGATTTTACTATTCAAATCCAACTCCAAATCCAACTCCAACCAACATAGGATTTGATTTTATGATTAATAATTAAATTATAGTCATGATCAATAATTAAGCCATTAATTAATTATGATTAATTATAGTTATTATTATTTATAAAATTAATAATTAACGATTAGTAATTAATAATTGACGATTAGTTATTATTAATTATAAAATTAATAATTAATGATTAGTTAATTTTTAAATAAACACGATTAATAATTAAAGATTAATAATTAATAATTAACGATTAACAATTAATAATTA
The DNA here is from genome assembly GCA_029216955.1 of Iris pallida. Lineage (NCBI taxonomy): Eukaryota > Viridiplantae > Streptophyta > Magnoliopsida > Asparagales > Iridaceae > Iris > Iris pallida. The sequence goes on from JANAVB010035079.1 coordinate 42,183, forward strand.
ATAACTATAAATTAAATAATTAATAATAGTAATTATAAATTAAAAAATTAATAATTAATAATTAATAAATTAATAATTAATAATTAACGATTATAAATTAATAATTAATAATTAACGATTATAAATTAATAATTAATAATTAATAATTAAGTAATTAAGGAATTATAATTAAGAAAAATAATTAAGTAATAATTAATAATTAACGATTATACTTTAAGTAATTATAATTAATAATTAAATAATTAATGATTATAATTAACGATTAATAATTAACGATTATTAATTAACGATTATAAATTAAGCAATTTAAATTAAAGTAATAATTAAATAATTAAGTAATAATTAATAATTAATAATTAGCGATTATAAATTAATAATATATAAATAATAATAATTAATAAATTAATAATTAAGTAATTATAAATTAATAATTAATATTTAACGATTAATTAACTATAAATTAATTTTTTAAAAAATAGTAATTATAATTAATATTATTATGATTAGTAAATTATTAATTAAATTATTCTAAAATATGATTCTAATTGTGATTAAAATATTATTAATGAAGATTATAATAAAATATTTATTAATAAATTAATTAATATTATAATTAATATGATTATAACAAAATTAACTAATTAACTAATTAATCAATTTTTTAATTAATAATACTAAACATAGGATATGATTATTATTAATATTATAATAATACTAATAAATTATTAATTAATATATAATATATATAATAATACTAGTAATTATGATTATTAACTAAATATTAATATTAATTAATATTATAATAATACTAATAAATTATTAATTATGATTATAACGAAATTAACTAATTAACTAATTTTTAACTAAATTATTAAAGATTAACTAATTTATAATTTACTAATTTTTAACAAAATTATTAAATAATAAATATTTTAACGAAATTATTAAAGAATAATTATTTTTTCTTCCAAATCCAACCAAATCCAAGTTTTGGATTTTGTCATACTTTCCATATCCAAATCCATCTCCAACCAAACATAGGATTCCATTGATTTGTCTTCAAATCCATAAAAATTCAAATCCCACCTCCAAATACGGTTTACCAAACGGGCCCTAAGAGTATATGGGTAGGGCCAGGATCAAAACTTGGACCTATAGGAGTTACGGGGATAGCAGCACTTTGTCGAATCCAAAACCAGTAAGTCGACAGTATCGGTATCGGATCCTTCCTACGAGTATTGGGATCGACTGTTTCGATCGGAGTATCAAATTTTTTGATACCGATAAACAAATAATTGTTAACAAATTAGTAAAATTTTAGAATTTTTAAATATATATTTTAGGCAGAATTTTAAGTATTTTCGTGTTATTTTTAGTAACTTTGAAAATAAATAGTAGTCACCCTTGCTATTGATTTACTTGCGATAGTTATGTTTCTTCTTTTATATGCTTTTACATCTTTGTTGGTTGTTCTTTTTCGTTTTTTTTTTGTCGAATTGACTGAAAAAGAGATCATTGAACTCATTATAAATATCTGTCAGTATCAAATCGGACGTATCGTATCGACCGTATCGGACTATACTACAAGCTATGTGAGATACTATAATCATTTATAATTATTTGAATGAGAGTAACGGGCTCTGAAGGAAGACATAGCAGATCACCTGGCTAGAACACGTGCACAAGAATGTGGCAAACTTTTTCTACCCATAAAGAAAAATGGTTATTTAGTTTTAGGATCTCACACATATATATGGATATTAGGGTTTGGATCTCTGAAATTGACCGATGTTAGAATTTGAGTTTCGAAACACTGTTAATTCGCCTACGTGAACAGTGATTTCAAGACCAAACTCTAATATTGGCCGAGACCCAATCCCTAATATCCATGCATATGTGAGACCCCAAACTAAATATCCCGAAAGAAAAAAAAGACCAAATGGGGCTAAAATAACTGCGTAACAGATGCAGTGCTGCTGCCCTTGGTTTTTAGTTGCAGCGTAGTAGTTAAGCCAAGTAACAAATTATATGTGCAGAGAAGAAAGGAAACATAAACTCCTGCAACACTGAAAGTATGATGGCAAACAAACAAAGATGTAACTTTCAGTTTTATTTAGCCTGTTGAATTTTCGTATACAGTTTCCTGAAGTGGCATTGGGTCTACATTTACAATCTGCCCCTTCGTATCTCGTGTATTTTTCGACACGGTTTTTGTGTCCACCGGTGATTCTAGATTGAAGACACGTACGTCGGGGAAGCAAGTTGGAACTCGAACGAGGTGAGAGAGTGTGGGGATAGCACTGCATCCATCTCCTTTCCTGCATTTGGGAGCATACTCGAAACTGGTACCACCTGCAAATGTCAGCAAAAACTTCGACTGTTATCATGCCATCATGTGTTACAATAAAATTCTAAGGAGCTCATTACCATGTTTTAAATTTCTTGTGTTTACAGGAGGTGAAATAATCGAATTGTTAATTGTTTCTAATGTTCTTTCTTGAAAACTTAGCAAATTTAGGGTGGAAATCTATTCCCATGTTTGGTTTAGGTTATGAAAATTTATTTTCGGGAATTGTGAATACCCGGATAAACAATTTCCCCACAAAACATGATAATCCTACCCCTTATCCCTATATTTTGTCCGAGTAAATTTTTCCTCCTTGTTTTTTTTTTTTTTTTTTTCTAATACTCTTTTTAATTTTTTTAATCTTGTTTCATGTTTATAAGAGATTTGGTTTTTGGTTTTTTTTTGGCTTTTTCATTTTTTTAGAATTTTTTTCTTTTTATTTTTTCATTTTTTAAGACTGATTTTTTTGTTTTTTTTTTTTTTTTTTTTCCCATTTTTCATTTTTTAACATTTTTTATCCTTTTTATTTGTTTTCAGTTTTTTTTGTTCTTTTTAATTTTTTTTGGGGAAATATTATATATTCACCAAACATGTGAATAATTTTCTGGGAATTTGGTTCCCGGGAATATAGAATTCCCGGCTATATAAGTATTCCGCATACCAAATGCCCCTATGTGTAATTATAGTATATACAGCTTCAGTTTGTTTGTGTAAAGCAAAGCTATACTAAAATAAATTACTAGAATACTAGGAAAAAGGTTAAAAAGAAGAACAGTTCTATGAAGGTACCATGTTTGGTGCACTGAAGGAATTCTGATCCATTACGTTGCTGGATGTAAGTATGGTTTTTGTTGATCCAGATGAGTTAATAGTGTTCTCCAAACCCGCCACAGAGATCTTCATGTTCACAGTGTCACCCCCAAAGTTCACAATCTGCACAAAGCTTTGATTGAAGTCACCTCTAACACGATCAATTGTTTAAAAGTTTCAAATTTGTTCCCAGAATACAAACGAAATAAGATTCATTAACTGGTTTTATCTCAACTTTAAGAAAAGGTTTCAAAGGTGGCTGTTGGTTTAGGCGTGGAAATGGATAACAAAAAATTGCAGTGACGACGCATGCAAACTGAAAACACATTCATAAGGAGAAGCAACTGCCTATATTGGACAACTGAATGGAGGGATAAATGAATCCTTTTTAGTTGTGTACCATAGCTTTCACTTCCTGCCATAATTAAGCAGCAACGCAATGTCATGAATCTTCCTCGTCGAGTAGCTACTCATTTAAGCAACTTTCAAGGTTGTAACTATTGTTTCCAGTGACCAGTAGGCTTGGAACTTACAGAGAGAAATTAGTTCCAACCATTGGTTTTGATTCCCAGACGAACAAAAGTATCTATGAATGGTCTAACTTGAAATTAACAAAAGACAGTGAGCTCAGTCTAAGAATCTGACCTTTATTTTCAAGTAATCGTTATTGTCTTCAGAATTCTGCCAAATGATCGCAGAGGCAATCAACGAATTGGAATTGTTAGCTTGAATTACTGTGGGGAGAAGGATTGCACCACTTGATTCCTTAAAGAATAGTTGCATCCAGTAGCTAGGAGTTCCATATTGTTGCCAAGAGTTGAAGACAATGGCATCTGGATTCCACCTAAATGATGTCAAAAAGTCACATTTATTATAGCTTCAAACACTTCTATCATAAAACTGTTTGTACTCTGGAAATAAAATCATAGAACTTAGAACTAGGCCTTCAATCTTTGAGTTATAATTGCATGTACTTTCCCAGACATCTACATGCAAACATTTGAAAAGTCTAACATCTATTTTTTCAGTTCAAACATCGATCGACGAACTTGCCAAGTATTACCAAGTACTTACCCTCGATCATTATCATTGACAAATAGAGGAGCATAGCTTGCCATAAACAACATCACTGCATGACAAAAAAACTCATAAGCCAACTTGAATCAAGCAGCAGTAGTAGAGCAGAATTTATTGGTTATTCGAAGTTAATAATGTATGCCAAGAGATCTATAATATTCAAGTGATCCTTTAGGGTATGTCCTATATAGTAAGTAGAACTCACCACACTGCACAGCTCACTAGTTCAAAATTAGAGAAGTAGAAAGTAGCAACTTGATGTGGGCCCACCCATCATCACATACGCCCGTCGTCGGAGACGTGGAGTTTAGGCCCAGGCCCACTGTTTAGGCCTTTTTCTGTATTTAGTCATAAAGGGGCATTTTCTGTTATTTAGTTATAAAGGGTATTGTGGTCTTTCACCACAATAATCCCTTTAGGGTTTTGTTTCCCTTTTCTATTTATAGCTAGGGCTAGCCGTCTTAGTTTTTATGCTTGTATTGAGAAAACTCTCGCAAGTGTCAATGAAGAAGGTTATTACTTTGATCCGTTCATCAAAGTTGGGAGTTTTGTTCTTTTTCTATATAAAAGATCATTCTATTTCTATTCCTCTTGGTTATTTGTTGGGTTTGGTGAACCGAGTAAGTCGATTCACATCATTTGGTATCAGAGCTTTCTACGAGCCATGGCCGATGGAACAAGAAACACGATCGATGAGAAGATCCGAGGTCTTCGGGAGGACTTCACCGCCGAGATCGAGGGTTTGAAGAAATCGATGGAGGTCGCCGCGAAGGATCAAGCGTCCACGAATCTAGAGATCCGCACGGAGATGCGGGATATGCGGAAGGAGTCGACGACAATCATGATGCTTTTACAAGATATTTCAAAAAAGATCAATGGCGGCGAAGCGGAGGCGGCGCCGACCCAAACCCTAGGCGACCAACTAGGGTTTGTGCAAACGGAGGGGGGGAGACGACGAGGATCGAGGCGGGCCGGCAGACGGGCGGGGGCACCGGCAGCCACCACAGAGCCGCCGGACGGGGCGCGGGCGGCCGAGAGGAGAGCGCCGGCCGGCGGCAGAGGGCGCGGGAGCCACGCGCCGACCGCACCAGCCGGGGCGGGGCGCGGGTGGGAGGCGGGCGCTGGCCGGCCGCGACGCCACCCTGGCCGGTCGGGGCCGCGGGAGCCCCGGCGAGCGACCGTGGAGGGGCGGCGACCGTACGGTCCCGGCGGAGCGGCTCCGCGCGCGGGAGAACCCTAGGGTTTGGGGCCTCCTTCGGGGTTCGGACGATGATGACGATCCACGGAGATAGGTTCGCGGGCCCGGGGAGGGGTTGGCGGGGGAGTCCCGGCGTGGAGGGAGGAGCGGAGCCCAGGAGGAGCGAGGTACGCCGGGGGGCCAGCAATTTTTTGGGGGAATGGCGGATTCCGCCAACTTCCAGAGAGGGGACTTTCTCCACGACGACACCACGGGCGAGGGCAGTCGGTGACTACAGGGGCCCGGTGGAGGAGTGGGTGAGCAGATCTGGGCTGCGAGCGGTATGAGGAGGGTGACGGGGCCCATACGAGACCCAGAGGGAGAGATACACAGCGTGGGAAGGCGGAGAGGACGAGGCCGAGAGGATATGCAGCACGGTGACCTTGGCGCGGATCGCCGGCTGAAGAAACTGAAGCTGCCACGTTCGAGGGCGAGAACCCGGACGAGTGGATCTTCGAGCGGAGCGCTATTTCGAGATCATGGAGCTGACCGAAGCAGAGGTCCTCAGGTGCATTGGGATTTATTTTGAGGGCCAAGACCTGGCATGGTATCGGTGGAGAATGCGAGGACCCCGTTCACCAGCTGGGCGGAGCTGACGGGCTACATTTTAGACCGCTTCCAGGAGACAGCTTCGGGTGATTTCTACGAGCAGTGGTCGTCGCTACGCCAGGAGGGGAAGTTCGAGACTTCGTCGCGAAGTTCGAGCTATTATCTGGACGCGTTCGGGGGGGTGTGGCGAGTTGCAGATCGGGATGTTTATGAAGGGTTTGAAACCCCCATACGAGCGGAGCTCAGGCTGCAGAGTCCGCGATGCTTGGAAGATCTCCTCCGCCTAGCCCACAAGGCCGAGGAGAAGTTGGCAGAGGAGAAGCGCCTCAAGGGCGCTTGGGGGACGACGGGACAGCGCAGCCAGGCAGGGACAGTTCTTCCTCGACCAGCGGGGGGCACCAGCACCAGCCCCGCCACCGGTACCGCCTAGACCCACGGGCGGAACAGGAGGAGCCGCAGTACCAGGGAGACGCCTCTCCGAGGCCGACATGAGGGCGAGAAGGGCGGCTGGCCTATGTTTCCGATGCGACGAGAGATTCACCCCGGTCATCGATGTGCGAGCAAGTTGCTGCAAATCGTGATTCTACCGGACGAGGAGGAGGATGCCGAGGAGGTAGAGGCCGCTGTCGCGCCAGAGGCGGGAGAGGAGCAGGAGCATGTGCATATGGATGTGGCTGAGGTGACCCTCAACTCCGTGGTAGGGTTTACTCCGAACCATACCATGAAGTTAGCAGGGAAGTTGGGAGAGCAGACGGTGACAGTGCTGATCGACAGTGGGGCCACCCACAACTTCATCTCGCGACGACTGGTCGATCGGCTCGGTGTAGAGTTGAGTACGGTGGAGAAGTTCACGGTGTTGCTGGGCACCGGGAAGGTGGAGGAGAGCAAGGGCCTCTGCAAGGGGGTGTCGCTCTCACTGCAGGGCTTTCAGCTGACGGAGGACTTCCTACCATTGGAGTTGGGCAATGTAGACATCATATTGGGAGTCCAGTGGCTGAAGACCCTCGGGGAGATGAAGGTGGACTGGAAGCGTCTGCGGATGGAGTTTCGGGAGGGCGACGCGGCGGTGGTGCTGAACGGGATCCGACTCTCTGTTTTTCTATGGTGGCTTTCAGCGCCATTACTCGGGCGTTGCGGACAGGAGGAGAGGGGTACTTGGTCGAGCTCCAGGGGTTCTGGGCGAGGAGGCGACTCACGGGGAGACACCAAGGGAGGTAGAAGCGGTGCTGGAGCAGTACCCCGAGGTCTTCCAGAGCCCGCAAGGGCTACCTCCGATCAGAGGACACGAGCACTCGATCGTACTCCGGGGAGGGGGCACCGGTGAGCGTGCGTCCCTACAGGTATCCGCATCTGCAGAAGGACGAGATAGAGCGGATGGTTCGGGAGATGCTGCAGGCGGGGGTGATCCAGCCTAGTGTGAGTCCTTTCTCATCACCAGTACTGTTGGTGAAGAAGAAGGACGGGAGCTGGAGATTTTGCGTCGACTACCGGGCGTTGAATAAGGAGACAGTCGCGGACAAGTTCCCTATCCCGGTGATCGACGAGCTGCTAGACGAACTGCATGGGGCAGTTGTCTTTTCGAAGATCGACCTTCGTGCAGGGTACCACCAGATCCGGATGCGGCCGGAAGATGTGTCGAAGACGGCGTTCCGGACTCACGAGGGACATTATGAGTTTCTGGTTATGCCTTTTGGACTGACCAACGCTCCTTCGACCTTCCAGGCATTGATGAATAAGGTATTCCAACCCTATCTTCGCAGGTTCATCTTAGTATTCTTCGACGACATCCTCATCTACAGAAGCATGGGGGAGCACACTGACCACTTGGGGATAGTGTTCCGGGAGTTGCTTACGCATCAGCTATACGCCAACCGAAAGAAGTGCAGCTTCGGTTTGGCGCAGGTGGAGTATCTGGGGCACGTGGTGTCGGCGGAGGGGGTAGCAGCGGACAGGACGAAGATTGCGGCCATGTTAGATTGGCCCGTGCCCACTACACTACGGGCCTTACGCGGCTTCCTGGGGTTGACGGGCTACTACAGGAAGTTCGTCAAAGGGTACGGCACTATCGCTCGGGCCCTTACGGAGCAGCTGAAGAAGGAGGGCTTCCAGTGGGGAGAAGAGGCCACTAAGGCCTTTGAGGCGTTGAAGGTCGCCATGACGACAGCACCCGTGCTAGCATTACCCGACTTCAGCAGAGCGTTTGTGGTGGAGACGGACGCCTCGGGATATGGCCTCGGGGCGGTACTCATGCAGGAGGGGAGACCCATAGCCTATTTTAGTCAGGTCCTATCTGCTAGAGCCCGACTGAAATCGGTCTATGAGAGGGAGCTGATGGCGATCGTTTTGGCGGTGCTGAAGTGGAGGCCTTACCTGTTGGGACGGGAGTTTGTGATACGGACCGATCAGAGGAGCCTCAAGTACCTCCTCGAGCAGCGGCTGGTGACTGAGGAGCATCAGCATTGGTTGTCCAAGCTGGTCGGGTATCGATTCACGATCGAGTACCGTCCAGGGCTGGAGAACAAGGCGGCGGATGCTCTATCTCGACGGGAGGAGGTGATCGACCTGGGCGCCCTATCACGTCCTATATGGCGAGATTGGGAGCCGATGTTGCAGGAGGCAGAGCAGGACAGAGAGCTGCAGCATATACGGCAGCAGATAGAGGGCGGCAATGGCGCTCCAGCAGGCTACACGTTAGCGGGTCGTCGTTTGCTCTACCAGGGGAGGATGGTGCTGCCGAAGACTTCGGCCTTTATTCCCGTTTTATTCCAGGAGTTCCATAGTTCTGCGACAGGAGGTCATTCGGGGGTTCAGCAGACTTATCAGCGGATGGCCAGAGAGGTGTTTTGGCCCGGGATGCGACGGGCCGTCGCACGATTGGTAGCCGCTTGTGACGTCTGCCAACGTCACAAGTATATGGCTATGGCCCCAGCAGGATTATTGCAGCCACTGGCCTTGCCGGAGCGGGTTTGGGAGGATGTTACCATGGACTTCATCGACGGGCTACCACGTTCCGAGGGGTACACGGTGATCATGGTGGTGGTGGACAGGCTGAGTAAGTATGCTCACTTCATTCCCTGAAGCATCCTTACACGGCCGTTACTGTAGCGACGGCGTTTCTTCGGGAGGTGATCAGGCTCCATGGGGTACCCGCATCCATTATCTCGGACCGGGACAAGGTATTCATGAGTATTTTCTGGCGGGAGTTATTTCGGGTTCACGGTACGGTCCTGAAGAGGAGTACCGCATATCATCCCCAGACTGACGGCCAGACGGAGGTCGTTAACCGCAGCGTCGAGACCTACTTGCGGTGCTTCGCCTCTGATTCTCCCCGACAGTGGCACAGTTGGCTGGCTTGGGCGGAATACTGGTATACTTCGTACCACTCACGGGCGGGGACGACGCCGTTCCGGGTGTTGTATGGTCGCGACCCGCCCCCCTTGGTACGATTCGGAGACGCCCAGACACCAGTAGGGCAGGTGGAGGAGTATATGTTGACCCGGGACGGGGTCTTGGAGGAGCTGCGGAAGCATCTGTTGCGGGCACAGCAGGTGATGCGGGCACAGGCAGACAGGCATCGGCGGGACGTCAGCTTTCAGGTAGGGGACATGGTTTATCTCAAACTACGTCCCTATCGACAGCGCTCGATGGCGAGGAGGCAGGGCGAATGAGAAGTTGGCGGCTCGATACTTTGGTCCTTATCCAGTGGTGGCTCGGGTGGGGCAGGTGGCTTATCGTTTGGGGCTACCAGACACATCATCGATTCATCCTGTCTTCCACGTATCTCAGTTGAGGAAGGCGATTGGGGATCAGGCAGCATCCCCCACCCTTCCTCCGACGCTCACGGAGGACATGGAGGTACAGTTAGAGCCCTTGGCAGTACGAGCTATCCGACGAGGACCCGGCCAGAACGAAGGAGGTCCTGATTCATTGGGTCGGCCTGCCAGACTGTGACGCGACCTGGGAGGACTCTGCGAGCTTCCAGACGCAGTTTCCAGATTTCCACCTTGAGGACAAGGTGGCTCTGTTAGGGGGGGGTATTGATGTGGGCCCACCCATCATCACATACGCCCGTCGTCGGAGACGTGGAGTTTAGGCCCAGGCCCACTGTTTAGGCCTTTTTCTGTATTTAGTCATAAAGGGGCATTTTCTGTTATTTAGTTATAAAGGGTATTGTGGTCTTTCACCACAATAATCCCTTTAGGGTTTTGTTTCCCTTTTCTATTTATAGCTAGGGCTAGCCGTCTTTAGTTTTTATGCTTGTATTGAGAAAACTCTCGCAAGTGTCAATGAAGAAGGATTTATTACTTTGATCCGTTCATCAAAGTTGGGAGTTTTGTTCTTTTTCTATATAAAAGATCATTCTATTTCTATTCCTCTTGGTTATTTGTTGGGTTTGGTGAACCGAGTAAGTCGATTCACATCACAACTCTTGCTAGACAAACTAGAAAGTTCACAACAGGAAAGATAAAACAAAAAAAGGACCCTTTTCAAGTTTTTGTTCCTCCATTACTTCCTATGGATGATTGCATCTCCCTCATTAAAATATCTGCCCAAAATACAAATAAGCGGAATGGCCCAAAAGCAAAGAATATACAAAAATAAGGTACACACAGAGCATCTTACAACTTCAGCCTACTGTTATTATTAAAACAATCATGCAAGCCTTATCCCATCATAATGCGGTCAGCTATGGAACATGAGAAAGCTCCACAAAAGAACTAACAAAGATTTTATGGCCGCATAAACCTGACGTCAACCATCTATGTGGATGCCAAATTTCTAGCCAAGTAGCTCTGAGCATAAGAGAGTCATGTCAGGCAACCTACATAGCCAGTTGACAGGTAGGTCTACCTTTTGGCTATCCAGTTTAAGCCCATAATGCAACCAAGGATCACCCTCCAAGTTCCCCAAGAATATAAAGGGTCTAGACGAAGATGCAAGATGATACAATTTGCTTGGTAATTGCACTCATCTCTATGATACATTAAGACAGTGGAAATGAATGACATCCACTATTTACTGTTATTATTATATATCAAATAAAAACCTGGTCTTCTGGTTTTACAGGTTAATAAAAGACGCAAAAATGTGCTTGTTTTAGGATATGCACACTAGAAAAAACAACTTTGGTTTGCAGCATTATAGTGCAAACTAAATCCTAGTACTAAAGTAAATCCTAGTACTAAAGTAAAAGAACCCTCAAGGATATCGCCACAAGCAAGTGGGCACCTCTATATGCTTCACATTTTCTGACAAAAATATGTTTCACACTTTTGAGGACAGGAACAAAAAGAGTACCTATTTTTTTCCAACCCAATAAGGAAGCCAGCTTCAGCTAATGCAGCTGAGGCTACCATCGCCAGCATCATTTCCTGTCACAGCGTACTCACTAACAAAAGCCTGGAAAAATTCAAAGATCAAGACGACTAACTCCCATCATATTTAAAAGATGATTTTGCTTTTCAAAATTATGATGATCGTACCTTGGGACCAGTACGTGATGTTCTATCAAATTGATGAGCCATTGAAAACAAGCTGCTAGCACCAGTATAAATCTGTTCAAGAAGTCAGATAACTATAAACTATCAAATTCCATAAATAACAATTGTTAAGTAGCAGTACTGTATAGAGACTTTGGTAGCAGTAATGTTAGTTCATTCTCACATGAAAATCATATAGATCAGCAGGATGATCCAATTGACGAGAAGATCCATCGCAGTTTGAAATTATTCTAATGTCTGGATAAGCGGTTTTTATTGCATAGTAGAACTTGAGGTAGTTTCCTGTTAATGACATGTAAGGAATATGTCAGGTTCTAATACCGAAAATTTTGTGTGAAGCAACCAACTGACAGACTAAACAAACTGCAAAGGAAAATTTATTCATTGTAGCAACAACATAAATGTACAACTGAATGTAGAATCCAAAATCATTACAACTGCAATTTGGACATACGTTTTAAGTTATAAGTTTCACAATTCAACCTCTGCAAATGCATCCACTATTGATAAACACCATGGAAGATTCTCCCATTTTAAAATAATAATACTCTACGGGGTTGGGGGGGTGGGGGGGGGGGTACTGAGAAGGCACAACCGGAAGATTGAACTTTTCATCTAGATGTTAAGTGATACCAATCCTTTGAGTCAAGTTATGAGTATGCACTATGAAATATTGGTGACTTGGACATTGTCATAATATATGAAAAAATTTGTTGTTATTATATAGGTACAGGGGGTACTAGACCTTCTTTTGTTATAAATAAAGAATTGGAAGCTTCCCAGATATGATACCAAGAAATGAATTATCTCTTGCTACATGAGGAGCACCTCCAAAAGATTTTGACTGAAAAACTATCAAGTTGGATAATGTTTATGAGAAGTCCAAGGTTGATAGATGTGTAAAGCTCAAACATGCATGGAGCTGTGGGACCACAGCATTTAGAGTTTCTGCAGTTAAGTTGGATATTTCAAGCTAGTATACCCTGTATTTGGCAGAACTAAGAATATAAATGTGAAAAATAGTTCACATTTACAGTTTGCATTATATAAATTCGGACTATTTAATATTTATTATTGAGAAAAATAACTCGCTTCGGAGGTGGTCTTGGTATATTATTATAACTGTGAAACCATGATTTATTCAGTTCACAAGAAAAGAGGAACTGGGTTTATGATGATAAGTGCACTAGTTCACTATTGACATAAATATCCGTATACTTCTGAAAACAGTTCGCTGACATTCAAGTTTTTCCTGCTTCAATTTGTCACGAACATATATATACCTAGACACACGCACAAACAAATAGGGGGAGGAAACATCACCAAAACCAGGTTATCATTGATGAATTTTCCAATAAACCAACTCAATATGTTTAAGAAAAAATTATCCTCATCAAATAAGTTTAATTGCTTAACAGAGGAAAGGACTACATGCTACTAAAAAAATAACAAACCTCGATAATATTCTTTATCACAATCTTCATCCCAACCGCGACATAGTTCAGTTCAAAAGGTTCTGGATGCCCCATTGCTGCTCGAACAGAACCCCATGTTGAATCAGCACTGCCCCTAGCAAACTCGATGCTATCAAGTGCATCCTGTAAAAAATGTAACTTTAAGTAATCATTACAAAGCTATTCTAGAGACCACTCTTAGAGAAAAGGCAAGATTGAGATGAGTTTGACAAAGATGTAGTTGACAGGTAAAATATCCTTGATCTTATGGGATGCGGCAGTTTTATAGATGGAACATATCTTATAAAAAGGTGATACAAGAGGTCATATGAGAAGCATTTAAGCTCTGTTTGATAGTCAATGTACATGGTCCTGTTAATACAGGTGGTTAGAGGTTGATCAAAACATTTGATATGTGAATAAGTAATCATTACAAAGCTATTCTACAGAATATTACCACTCAGAGAGAAGGTGAGATTGAGATAAGTTTGATAAAGATGTACATGACAGGTAAAGATCCTTGACGGACGGAAACAGTCGTTATATCTGGACTACAGCTTATAAAAAAGTGTAAGAGGTCAAATCATACGAGAAGTTTTAGCAGTGTTGGATAGCTAATGTGCATGGCCCTGTTAATATGGGTGGTTAGAGATTAATCAAATCATGTAATATGTGAATCTGGTAACGACAAGTGTGGGAAATGAATATATTATATTCCATAAAAGTAATATTGGCACTTCCTACAGTTAATAACGAGTATGCTGCAAAAGGCCACCTCTTATCTTTAATAGGTCATAAGATGCATGTGAATATACATTCAGCACATCAATGTCAGACATATGATATGGAGAAAGTTTTTTAGAACTATTTTTATTAAATGAGTATTATATAGAAAGAAAAAATGCATGAGGTGATTAATAAAAGTGACTAAAGTCTAAAGTGGAAGACACCAACTATAATACATCAGAAATTTTATGCACTGTGCAATTCAACAAAATGGAGAAAATGTGCAAGCTCAACATGACAATCAGATAGTTACATAAGTTGATAGATCCATGAAACATTATGAGGATAACACAATGTAGACTGCACATGAAATACACTAATAATATACAATCCATGCAACTATTAAAATGAACTGAAGATGAGTCAATGGACAAAGGACATACATGTGATATATACAGATTACAGAACATTTACGGTGCCATGAGACTTAAGATTACTGCACAACTTAGTACACGATACATACATATCTTTGCATATTATGGTGCAAATCTATTGTCCCTCTACTTCCCAATGAATACATTAATCTCTTTGATAATATTCATAGTGTTAGCAAGGAGTTATAATAATTATACGAAAATTGCAAATCTGCCATTCAACAGTTCAATATCTCTCACAACATCCTCCTCTTCAACTCTCATGTTACAAGACCTTTCCTGTTTGGAATAACGTATAGTCTCAATTCTTCATGTTTGAAGACCTGTAATTTGATAGAAACACAGCCACATGGTAAACCATGTGTTTTCAAATAATTTTCACCCTCTTCTAAGACAGGTTTCTCATATGACAACTTTGTTGCCTCCTCCTTTGGTTTCTCTTGACTATTACCCACATCTTCTTGTTAGTTAAACACTTTAACCCAAAAAGTCGAGAGGGTAGGTTTGGGTGAACAATGAACATGAAGCTTAACAGCAACATCCAGGACATGATCCTCTGATACCATGTTAGTTAACTATACCCAAAAGATCGAGCTGATAGGTTTCAGCAACAAAGTATGTGAAGTTAGTACGTGTGCAGGGTTAGACTCACTCTCTCAACAGTATAAAAACTCCTTTAGTTAATTATTACATTGAAAATTGTTAAGCATGCAGACATTGACAGATTGTTGAACCAGCAATGGAAACCTTAAAATTCTTTGAACCATTATATTAAAATTGAGCTTTTTTTAGATAAGGCCATTATGACCACCATTCTCCTGGGATACTAGCACCAAGACACCCTCCCATTTAATTTTGCCTGGGCTGGGATATGAACCCCATGTCTACTCATCCCCTCCCTTACCAGTGCTACCACTGGAACACCCCCTGGCGGTGATTAAAAATTAGCTAAGCATAACAGATAAAATGATATACTAGACCGACCTAAAAAATGTGATGCAGGATGCAATTTCTTGGCTACCATTTTAGTATTCTTACTTTGGACTAATGTTGCTTTTGTAATTTTGTACTTTTGCAGGGGGTTGCATGGAGTCAATTTTGCATTTTGTGTATTCGTATAGATTTTATTTAATATACAGAATGAAAGGATCTGCCTGGACGTTTCCTCTTGTAGTGCATTGTAGCTATAATGTTACAAGAATGTTGTCTGGGATGTATAGCTGTTTGTCATGAAATATGAACTTCTTATGCATACCAGTAAATGCAGAAATAAGTGCTTAAAATCCTGAAGATATATCTTGATTTATATGTGCTATTAGATCCAAATGAGGGTAGACATAAACCTGATGATTGTTAGAGATTTTTGCACATTCAAGGGTCAAGTATATGTTCCCCATATTCATATATGAATATTACTACATGCTATTAATGTCTATTATGGATATTAAATACTTGTTGCTCCCTGATACAACATGGCTGCTGCTTTTTCTCACATGGTTAACTGAATCAAAGAATTGGTTCTGTCACAAGGTTCGCAATATCGGTATCGGAATTGGTATCGGGCCATTCCTATGAGTACGGGATCGGCGGTATCGGCAATAACGGCAGTTTCGGATCGGCGTAATCGGATTTTTTGGTATGGGAAAGCAAATAATTACTAATAAATTATTAACATTTAGATTATATATTTTATACATTAAGGCATAATTTTAAGTATTTCTAGTGTTGTTTCTTAGTAGTTTGAAATTGAATGAAATAATAGCCACCTTTGTCGATTGGTTTACATGCGATAGATAAGTTTTCTTCTTTTACATACTTTTACACCCTTGCTCATTAGTCTTTTTCGTTCAATTTTCTTTGTCGAATTGACTGAAAAAGAGACCCCAATGTCGGTATCGGTCGGTATCGGATCGGGACATGCCAAACAATATCGGTATCGGCCGGTATCGGGTTGGGACATGCCAAACAGTATCAATATCGGCCGGTATCGGATCGGGACATGCCAAACAGTATCGACATCGGCCGTATCGGATCGGTATCGGCCGATACTGTAAACTATGTTCTGTCAGCTCAAACATTGAAAATCTGTAGATCTTTTCAATTATTATCCTTTCCAGCACATATTCCTTATGTTTATAATTGTTAAAGGTCAAGTTTAAATCTGGAGGAATTTTCCTATCCTGATCATCCTAAATACATGTTAACTTCAAAATCGTCCATTTTCTCTGACACCTCCATATCCACCATTGCTGATTCCTTGGGTGAAATTACATCAACTGTTTATATTCAGACTGTTGTTCAGCCTTTGAGTAATTCTTGGTCAGGAGTAACCAAACGCACAAGTTTACTCACGTTCTACTAGTTATTAATCAGGAGTAATATCTTTAAGAAGCTTGTGGATTCCAGTTTCCAACAGCAATTCACTTTATTGTTTGTGTGGAATTTCTTAGCGGAACAAGTTAGCTTCAAAAGAAAAGGGTACACACCCGTAGGAAGTATTCATTAACTATTGATGACAGCAGATTTCCCTGGCAATTCTATATTTGAAAGATAGATTTTAAGGGTTTACTAAGACCATTACAGAACTATTTTAATGCACGACATTTCAATTCAATATGCTTGGTAGTGGCCACTGCGACACTATTGATGGAATGCATGAAATACAGGGTTAGTACACGGGTTTCAAGCATATAGGATACCAAACAATTTTAGAGAAGTTTTAAACGCCTAAGGGAAAAGGTTGAACAAATCCGATAGAACATATGCAAGTGATAAAATGATCATTAAATAATTTATTACTCAATAAATGGCTAGTAAATGAGAGTAGGGTCTTGGAGACATGCCTTCACAAAAGACAATACGGAGCTCGTAGCAACTTGGTCTCTATGGCTGTTTCCTGGAAAATGCAATAGATCATTAATATGAAAAAGTCAACTTACACATGAATATACTAGTTGCATAATTACCACTATTGAACACCCAAACTGGGGAGGCACCAAGATCTTCTGCAAGCTGCAGTGATTCAGAAATAGTAGTTACTAAAGCAGGCAATATGAAGGTGCATTTAGACACATTAAAAAAAAGATTATAACTTTCAAATAGTATTCATTAAAGACCTACTTGAAGAAACTCAAGATATCCAAGTCCATCATCAGTCCAATAACCCCAAACATCGCCAAAATGTCCAGGCCTCTCCTCCCACGGACCAATACTTTCCCTCCATCTGAATGCATTTCTTATGTGTTCACCTTCAACATAGCAACCACCTAAGAGTAGAAGTTACTTATAATTCTGATTCGATTAACAAATATAGATGAATGATTCAGAGGCATATGTTACCATCTCCACTGTTCATACAATATCCTTTTATGGTTAAAACAAGTACGATGAAGAGGGTAGAACTAAAAGAATCAACTTGGCAAATTTGTAATATAAGGGCACGACGGAAATATGGGAGACATGTTCCAGAATATCAATTATTAAAGAAGTATAAGAGAAAGGTAAAACTAATAAGCAGTGTCACTATATGACAGACATGTTAGTTTCATGCTGCATCAAGCTTATACAGGACAAGGGTACTCCAGCTTATCATCTTACAATAGTTACTTTACAGAAACATAGATGCATATAAAACTTAGGCATTATAGGTTACATGTTTATACATAATTACATGCATATATCACCAATCTGAATTTGATTTTATAGATACGTATTGAACACTTCCAAAGTTAAAGATCGTATCTTTCATTTTGTAGATTTACTTTTATACACTTGTGAATGCACAGCTGAACCGCAGTTGGAAAAGCCTCTCCCAGGTTATACAGGAATCCTTGGATTCAATCTGACAAAAAAAAAAAAAAAGATGCATCTCTAGATAGAAATGTAACAGTTATTGAAAGATGGTTGCTTTTGTAATGATACACTTGGGTCAGTAAGACAACTTTCAATTGTTAAGCACATCAGTAAGCTACTCTGAAGCCCAAAGAAGAATTATAAAATCATCTGAGTATATATTATCATATCCCCTTATACAAGTATTGTTAAACTGTATTGAGGGGAAACATAGTGTGCCTAAATGATCATTTTTGTAAGAAACAAGGATCAATTTGTGGCCAGTAATTTTCGTGAATGCTTGCCACTAATGTAAAAACATGGAAATGTAGGGTGCAAATGGAATCCTTCGAACCTGGAAATCTTATAAATCGAGGTTTCATGTTTTTTACCATTGCAATGAGCTCCTTCCGAAACCCATGTCCCTGAATTAACAATTAAAAAGGTAGAAAAAAGTTAAAGCAGAAAAGATCACCATCTTAATATAGATAGATCAGCTTGAAATAAAATATGAAGAATTAGAAAATGATGATCATATAATTTGTTTATTTTACAACAGTATAAATTAACTATGCAAAATAAGTATGGTATCTTGGGAAACATCAAAAGGTACTCAATGTTTTGCCCATTGATTAACCTGATGTCAGAAGTTACTGAACTACTATCAACTTCCTACTGATATAATACATGATTTTCAGGATGCCATTTACAGAAACTGTTGAAAGAAGATGCATGTCTTCGATTCATACAGAAACTGTTGAAAGAAGATGCATGACTTTGATTCTGACATTATATGTAAGCAAATTATTAAAGTATTCTTTTCTCTCCAATTTCTTTTATGATCTGACCTTATCCTGTTTCTGGCATTTCTCTTATCCCACTGCACCACAAACTACAATGAGATTTGCACAAATACATACCATGTATGTGTCCATTGGCATCACAGATACTTGATCGAGCCAAATAGTTCCTTTTTTGTTGGTTGTCAATTGAAGCCTCGAATTCCTGTTTGTTCCTGTAGATTCTAACTGAAGTTCAAATTTTGTCCAATTTGAGACTTCCGAACTAGTAGCTCTGCAAGAATAAAGAAGTCTCTATTGTAGATGATCTGGATAAAGAAAAAAAGGGGGACACATAAAATTCTATATAATCTGATATTAGAGGAAAACTGACATTATATTAGAAGAACCAAGATTCTGCAATCCATCTGAGCTTGTCAGTGAAACAGATAAATTCAATGACTCAGATGACATAACGTAAAGAACCACTCTATAGGTCTTCCCTTGTTCAATATTCTGGAATATCACAAAGAAATAACCAAATCATTCAATTGCAAGCAAACTAGCAGCACCCAGAAATATCAGGAGAAAAGTGTTACGTAGAAGCAATCAACTGACCAGTCAAATACCAATAATCACTAAATCTGAAGTGCATGATGCATTACACTATATATACTTTGCAAAAAGTTAATATTCCACATGAAACAAAATGGGCGAATTTGGTGGATATGCAACCGTAAGTACATACCATTCCCAATACCCAGGGTTATATATGCCAACACCAGCAGCTGGACAAATATTGGATCCTGTGCTGTCACAAAGTACTTCCATACGAACTGCAACCTTGTTACGGCTGAAACATGATGTCAAATCAGTCGAGACATAAATATATGTTTCATTCCCAATGATGGACCATGGATCAATGTTCGAAGGGGTGCTGGGGCCTCCGGCTTCAAAACCTAAGAAAAAAGAAGAGCTTTGAGGTAATGGAAAGTGAGGCAAAAATGCAAAGCAAACCAGCCATTTATCAACATATCTTTCCCTTGCGCTAATAGCACTCTAAGAAGCAAGAGGACCAGGTCAGGCATTTCAATACACCAACAATGGATAAAACAGGCAAACCCTGAGTATATATTACATACTATGTTCTCTCAAAAAAATATTCTCAAAAAATAATCACCTACTATAAATAAACAAAAATGTTAAGTTTACAACCAAATGGGTTACAACCCATTTATCAACATATCTTTTCCTTGCGCTAATAGCACTCTGGCTTAAGAAGCAAGAGGTCAGGCATTTCAATACACCAACAATGGATAAAACAGGTAAACCCTGAGTATATTACCTACTATGTTCTCTCCAAAAAAAAATTCTCTCAAAAATAATCACCTACTATAAAAATTAAAAAAAAAAATGCTAAGTTTACAACCAAATGGGTTACAACCCATTTACAACCGCCACGTAGGAGGTTGTAAATGGGTTGTAACCCATTTGGTTGTAATCCTAGCATTGCTCATAAATAAAAGATTAAAAAAAACTGAGAATAGTAACTATTATCCGTATCTTCTTAAATATATAATTGTTCACTCCTAGCAAAGGGTATAATGTTAAGTGTTAACAATCCTCCATAAGCATCATTTTCAGTTAATAAACCTCACTTCTTTCTCATCTAGTTATATCATCACCAACAGTCCTTTGACGTAGTTTGAAATGACAATGATATCTACATTACAGATTATTGAGACACTGGTGTATATGACAATTTACAGTAGTAGGGAATTAGAGGGGACAAAGTGAGGACACAATGAACAGTTGAGTATTGAAGAAAATGCTTAGCACACCCCTGGGCAAAGCCCAAGAAGGAACAGGATTACTTTTTTACACAAGAGGCTTATATAGCACTGCGGATTTATGACAAGTCTCAAACTAGGCTGCCCTTGGGTTAAGTCCATGATCAACCCAAAATTCCAAGAAAACTAAAATACTAATGAGAAGGCGTGGAGCGCAGAAAATGGCCTATAATCTCCTAAAAGAGTATTTTAGCACCATATTAAGCAAACCAATATATGCGATGACAGCACACATCATATCTACTTAAACAACTTTTGCAACAACTACATTATTCAGTAATTTCTAACTATAGATTTACTAGCATTACCACATGTACCTGACGCTTGTGTGGACTATAAAAATGATACGGGAAAGTGTACGATACATATATTTTGGTGTCAGTTCAACCAAATTACTCTGCATTCTCTTCATAATCTCCAACTCCCAACTATTATTAATC
>JANAVB010035080.1:0-10000 GCA_029216955.1 Iris pallida
GCGCTCGACTGCCGATTCATACTAGAAAGACGATTCATCATCGGTTTGACATAGGGATTGAGCTCCTCTATTTGTTGCTGACTAGCCCTAGGCAGCCTGATTGTCAGTGGTTCTGTCATGGGTCTTGGCGCTTGGGCAGACTTTGGCAGTCGGATTATCATCTGCTCCTCCTGTGCAGAGAGGCTGATTGCGTCCTTATACAGAGTGGCCGTAAGGGGTCCAGTTCGGCCAGTTTTACGGGCTTGGAGATGGATTGTCAGCGGTTCTTCTGATTCAGCTACCGCCTCAGTTTGAGCTTGAGTGTCTCCTTCGGCAAGGTGCTTTTTCGACTTCTCATACAAGCATGAATCTGAGTAGTAGGATTTGACCCCTTTAAAAGGATCGATGTCAGCAAATTCTATCCTCACGAAGCCGTGCTTGTCGACGTACTTGAAGTACTAGTACAGTGTGGAGGGCACGATCATGTAATCGTGTATCCAAGGATGCTCCAGGAGAATGTTATAGGAAGTGTCCGTATCTATGACATAACAGGTCACTTCTGACTGAAGATCGCCGATTTGGCACTTCAAGCGAATCTTCCCGATCGGATAGCTTCTGTCTGAATTGAAACTGCTGATGGCAGTGCTTGTCGGCATCAGGCGATGTATTGGGATGCGCAGATGATGTAGTAAGCTCTTCGGGATGATGCTTATGGAAGAACTGAGTTCAATATGCATCCGGTCCACCTTGATATCGCCAATGTACCCAGTATAATACAGAGGGCGATCATGCAGGTTGGTCTTGATAAGCATATCCTGCAGAGTGAAGACGATGTTGGGCATTACGTCTGTGCAAGCGCTGTCCTGGAGATCTGCAGGCGAGCTTTCCCCAGTGAGATTGGACTGAGCCAGATATGCGTCGACGTTATGGAGTGCCTCACTTAGTGCGACACGAACATCTTTGGAGAGCCTCAGGAGCTCGTATAGCGACAATTTGGCCGGTGTGTTGGCCAATTGTGCCAAGATGTCAAAGTTATAGGGCCTCTCCAACCCATGAGGCGTCTCTCTTTGGAGCGGCTTGTCAAAGCGAGTCTCCTTCGGCCTAGGCTTGTCGGTCGTTGAAGGCTGCGAGGGTCCTGGAGCATCAGCAGCTGTCTGTTGATGATCTTCAGCCGAGTTACCCGGTATAGGTTGGGACTATGCACCCGACCGGGTGACGACAGCCGTAGCCTCCTCGACCTCCGCCGAGATTGTGAGGCATGATTTGACTTTCCTACTCTTCTTCTTGCTGGTGGAGGGAGGTGCGAACTGAGTCATTTCAGGTACCAGGTCCGGATGGACCCACATGACCTCCCCTCATGATGTGGTAAGGGGCGCTAGGCCAGCATCCTGGTTTCGGGGAGGTGAAAGGTTAGAGACCTCCATCCTTGCTCTGGAGACGGGCACTACTCCATCTTGAGTCATTGTCGAAGGGAAACTGCCGAATTGTACTGACACCATGTTGGCTGCTGTAGAAGCATGAAAAAGAATAAAGAAAGATCCATGCGGCCAAAGAGTCCTATGCGGCTCAGAGAATTCATGCGGCTCAAGGATCCATGCGGATCAGGGATCTATGTGGCTCAAACAAGTTCTATGCGGCTCAAAGAGGAGCCACGTGGCCTACAAACAGCTCTTCCATTTGTCCTTTACTGCGTTAAATGTTTTGACGGCTGACAGCTCTGACAAGGTGACAGTTCTGACACAAAGATATCATTATGATTCCCTCATAATGACGGACTCCTTGGAAAGCGAAGAAAATCTCTGACACGATCCCCCGAGAGTCAGAAACTGTCATACGGCCTTGACACGTGGACAATCCTATACGGCCCAAGCGGACCCTCTCCCATGCGGCTCATGAAGACTAGCCCCATGCAGCTCACTAAGACTATCGTCATGCGGCTCACGAAGACTATCCTCATGCGGCTCATGAAGACTAGTCCCATGCGGCTCACTAAGACTGTCTTCATGCGGCTCACGAAGATTATCTTCACGTGGCTCACGAAGACTATCTTCATACGGTTCACGAAGAAGGCACCCATCATGCGGTCATCCACACTCATGCGGCTCAAATCATTACTATGCGGTCCAAATGTTCAGGGGACCATTCTCAAGCAGCCTTGACACGTGGCTAGCCTTATGCGGTTCAAAGAGGAGCTACTTTCCTGCGACTCAGATTTCTGCAGTGACTTGCGGTTATGACACGTGGCATGATAGCAGGGCACGTAGCATCAGATTGATCGAAATCCCTCAACAAATCCCAATAAAATATTGCGATCAAATCAGATCATTTACAAATAAGCAAATTAAAGACACGTGTTGAGGAATCCGAGGTTGGCATGATAAATCAGGAGGATTTATGTCAATCAGCATTAATTACCCAC
Source organism: Iris pallida (assembly GCA_029216955.1). Taxonomy (NCBI): domain Eukaryota; kingdom Viridiplantae; phylum Streptophyta; class Magnoliopsida; order Asparagales; family Iridaceae; genus Iris; species Iris pallida. Next base: position 2,399 of record JANAVB010035080.1, read on the forward strand.
AAAAGATTTGATGCAATCACATTTATTGCTCAAATCTCGATGAACGGCCCAGATCCAGTGATCCTTAGCCGCCGACTTTCAAGAATGGGCAATCATTGTAAACCCTAATAAGGCCCCCCACTCTTATAAATAGCAGGGTGCCATTCCCTTGCAGACATAGATAGAGACACATATAGAGACAGAGACAGACATACATACACAGAGAGAGATATACAGAGCGACATATACAGAGAGAGCCAGAGAGCCAGAGAGAGAGCCTGAAGAGAGAGCATTTCTTCATCAACGCCAAGCAGTTCTTCTACAGAGCCAAGGCTGCACCCGATCGTCCAAGGAGTAAGGCAGAGCTGCCGTCGCTTTTTCGAGCCTCTACCGTCACCCTAGAATCTAAAATAAACAATTGTACTTAGATTGCTGTACCTAGGTTTTCGTCCCTAGGCTTTCTTTATACAAGCGAGTTTGTATTGTGAAGTAAAAGTCCAGTCCTCCGATAATTGTTCTGTTCTTTTATATTTCATGGCAAACAGCTGCTACGATTACTTCTTCGAAATCGATGGCCAAGGCCTTAGAATCGATGAGATGTTGGATGTATCGCTTCAGTTGGTAGCAGTCTTGTGTAGCATGGTGAACATAGCGATGGTAGTGGCAATACTTGGGGCTCTCTATTTCTGTAGGACGAGGTTTACGCCTTGGAGGAGGGAGCTGAATTCGGTCTCCTTGTATGATCATGTCCAAGATGGGCTTGACATGGCCGTCCTCGAAGGAGTAGGTCATCTGAGGCCACTGCTTTTCGGCTGGCTTTGATTCGGGCTTTGGGGATGTGTTGGCCACCATAGCCTGTTTGCCCTTGTTGTCTCGATTGTTGGAGGGGTTACCACCATTGTTGCTGTTGGTGTTAGGGTGTTTGCCTTTGTCCTCTCCTTCCGATACGTGCAATCCTAATTGGAAAGCTTTCTTCAACTTGTCTTCTGTGCTAGTGGCACTGATAATGAAAGTCTTCCAATCCTTAAACTGACTTTCGCCCATCCAGAGGCTGATTGTGGAAAGCAGCCTCTTTTGGTAAATTTTAATTAAGGAGGAATCTGGGTTACCGGAAGGCAACTTCATTACGATTTGGCGAAATCGCTCGATATAGTTTCTTGTCAGCTCCTTTTCCCCTTGGACAACATCCATGATGGTGGACATTGTCACGTCTTGTCCTACTTTATAGAACCTCTCCAGGAACATGCATTTGAAGCCAGCGAAGGAATGGATGCAGTTGTCCGACAAGTTGTGGAACCAGTCGAAGGCTTGTAAGGATGGCATCGTCATGAGGGAGATGGTCGGTTGTGACTTCGAAGTAGGTGATGTACCTGCTTGCAGATGTCTTTCCATCATATAAATTGATGTTAATTAGCTTATATCTTGGAGGAAAGGGAACATCTCTCCACGCAGTAGGATACGGTTGTCGTATCCTGAGGTCTTGGCAGTTTTCTCGAGCGTAGAACATGGCCCGGAGCTCTTGGACCTCTCTTATTGCCTCCCTAGCATCGTCTGCAGCGGTGTGAGCCAATATTTCAGAAGGATTATCACCCGGGTTTGGTGCAGCTGAGTTCGAGTCCACATTGACCGCGGGACCTAAGCTTGTTTGGCCAGGCATCCTTTCTTGTAGAGTTGGAAGGGCTGCTTTGATCTCGTCCACGAACTTGACCAATGCATGAAGTATGGCCTCCAGGGTGTCGATGCGTTAGCGATTACTGGGACCGTCTTGGTTGCTGTCTATCATGAACACCGTCCTCACATGAGGAGAGATGGAAGAAATGGTAGAGGATGTGCCTTCTGAGTCATACCCTTGTACAGAGAAATCGTCAGGATATGTGGGAATCTTTTCCTCTGGTTCGGACTCGGAAGGAGTGGTACCCCCAGCTTTAGAGCTTGTCTCGTCTTGAGAGTTGTGGATGTCCTCGGGGACGTCGGGATCTGTTGCATCTGTTGGATGAACCGTTTCCCCTGGATTATCTTCTTGGAACACCGGGTTGACGTAGATATTTGGGGAAGTGCTACCTCCGGTTCCAGTGCCTTCCAGAGATATGGACGACGAATCTCCAAGTGTGGAAGATTTTGTCTTTGAGCGAGTATCTTGGAAAACTCCTCCCGCAGCGATCGTTGATGACCGCTTGGTTGAGATTTTTGGGCCGATGACCTTTGTTTTCTTCCCTCTCCCACTGCCAGGGATCTTGTGAGCCGAATTGCAGGAGGCGACGAGAAGCTCCTCGTCTTCTGAGCTTGGAGGTTGCAGCCGTTGGAAGATGGACCGCCGGTCTTCTTGTACTGCCGCCTTGTTGCGGCAGCAGTTGACAATGATTTGGGTGCATTGATGTCCCTGACAGGACTCTCTGCACACCAAATCTTCGTCTCTTTCCTTGCGTTTATGAAGAATCACGTTGCACAAGTTACCCTTTTTGCAGGCCCGGGAGTTCTGAGCACATGAGTGTGTTGGCTTCCTGCCTGCTCCCTGATGTGTGGGTAGTACGAGTACTTGTCCCTGATCATTGTTAGAAGATTCTTGATAACTATTCCGTTCGTTGGCCGTCGGGGGCTGGACACGGATAGTTTTATACAACTTTCCCTCGGTGGCCCGTGTAATAGTCAGCGAGATGCCCTGATAGTCAGAAGTTAGGACAGCTGTCTGAGCTCGACGAGCCCGCGCTGCCCGAGACTTCTTCCTTCTAGCACTTGAGAGTGCATAGTTGGAAGAGTCCACAGAGACTGGCAAATGAGAGCATCTGGGGTCAGGATCGCCTGAGAGGCGGTCGAAGACTGACCGTGAGCCGCATGGAGCAGATGGTATGCGGCTGGGTTTGGTGGCCGTACAGGCTGTCTGTATGCGGCTGGTATATGTGGCAGCATGACCCTTCTGTATGCGGCTAAGAGCAGTGGCCGCATAAGCAGTCTGCATGCGGTTGGCAGTCGTGGCCGCATGAGCCTCCTATATGCGGCTGGCGGTCGTAGTCGCATGAGCCTCCTTCATGCGATTGGACATTCTGGCCGCATGAGCCTCCTTCATGCGGCTGGCTTCTGTGGCCGCATGAGTTTTCATGTGGCTGGCATCCTTATGCGACTTCTTCTTGGACTGCACAAAGTTCCTCTTTGCCCTTGCAAGTCCATTATCGTAGTATTTTCCTCTACTGGACTTGGGGACAGCAGAGTCCTCTATGGCCTGAAGTGGGGCCGCATGAGAGTCTTCCCCGCCATCTTGAGCAACAAAGAGTACTTCTTCGAGAGCTTGGGGAGGAGCGAATAATTTGGGCCTCCACTTCCTGCGGGCCTTCTTCGTGCGGGCTCGCCGCTGGACCGGGCTAGCACCCCCGTCGGAGAGCATTTCTTCAAATTCCTGTTGGTCGAACCGGGCGACCAGCATTTGTTGAGTGGAGCCAAGTTTGGCTGCGTCCGATTGCATCACCAACTCCTCACCCGTGGAGAAGTTAGTCCCCAGTAGAGTCGCCATCGTGTTTGCCACTGATTGTAAAAGTACAGAACAATTTTATAGGAGGACTGAACTTAGACTCATAATACAAACTCGCTCGTACAAAGAAAGCCTAGGAATGAAAACCTAGGTACAGCAATCTAAGTACGATTGTTTATTTTTTATTCTGGGGGGTGACGGTAGAGGCTCGGAAAAGCGACGGCAGCTCTGCCTTACTGCTTGGACGATCGGACGTAGCCTTGGCTCTGATAAAGAAATGCTCTCGAAATGTGTGGGGAGACTCTTCTGTGTGTGCCTTTTTCTATCTGTGTGTCCAGCCGGGGGTCTCTCTCTCTCTAAAATTCTTCTCTCTTTTGCAAGGGAATGGCACCTTGCTATTTATAGGAGTGGGGTGTGATTATTAGGCTTTGCAATGATTGCCCCTTGAAAAGTCGACGGTTTGGGGATTAATTACCATTTTCCTTGATCTTGTCTTATTGGCAATTAATTTGGGCTGTTGATCTTGATTGCAACAAATTTAGGCAGTTAATGTTGATTGCGCCAAATCCATATGGGCAATTAATGTTGATTGCCACGAATCTTTATAATTTATTATAACAAGCTCGGATCTTCTGCCACGAGTTCAATCTGTTTGATTGCAATGAATTTGATTTGTTTCGGGTAATTATGATGATTTTACTAAATCTGGTTGTTGGAATTTGTTGATAAATCTTGATTGATTTGGTGCCACGTGTCCAACCATCATTCTGCTGCGAGCCATAGGGACATGGGGCAACTTATCTTCTGCCACATGTTCTAACTGTGAGCCACAGGTACAGGGTGTCTTGACAGAGCCGCATGAGGGTAGATTCTCAGGATTTGAACCACATGAAGGTGGCAGCCGTATAGGTATGGCCTCCGAAATCTGAGCCGCATGAGGGTGGTTTCTGACTGAACCGTATAAGGCTGTCCACGTGTCAAGGCTGCATGGGCATGGCCTCTCAGCATTTGAGCCGTATGGAGATGGTCCCTATAATCCGAGCCGCATGAGAGTCGCGGCCGCATGGGGGTGGCTTCTCAGGGTTTGAGCCACATGGAGATAGTCCCCATGATCCGAGCCGCATGAGAGTAGCGGCCGTATGGGGGTGTCTTTTCAGGGTTTAAGCCGTACGGAGATGGTCCCCATAATCCGAGCCGTATGAGAGTAACGGCCGCATGGGGTGGCTTCTCAGGGTTTGAGCCGCATGGAGATGGTCCCCATGATTCGAGCCGCATGAGAGTAGCAGCCGCATGGGGGTGGCCTCCACCTGAGCCGCATGCGGCTGGCCACGTGTCAAAGTCGTATGGAAGACTTTGGGATTTGATGGATCGTGCCAGTTATAAAGAGAGATTTTCTTCGTTTCCCTAGGAGCACACCGTCATGTCAGAGTCATCATTGTAGCTTTATGTCAGAGCTGTCAGTTCACTTTTATGTCAGAGTTGCCTTGTTGTGTCAGAGCATTAAATAGGGCCGCTGCTTAATGGCCAGCTTTAGAGGTGAGCCGCATAAGGCCACGTGGCTTTTATTCGAGCCGCATGGCTAGGTTGGCGTCTTTTGAGCCGCATAAAACTCCTGAGCCGCATGAGACTCTGAGAGCTTCTTTGAACCGCATGAAACTCCATCTGTTTTGAGCCGCATATATTTTTCTGTTCTTTTCCATGCTTCTACAATCACCAATTGAAGGTTCGAAAGGTAGACATTGCAAAGATGGCTTTTCGATCAAGGTATGGACACTACGAGTTCTTGGTTATGCCTTTCGGTTTGACCAATGAACCCGCAGTCTTCATGAATTTGATGAACAAGATCTTTCACCAGTACTTGGATAAATTTATAGTAGTCTTTATAGATGATATCTTGATTTACTCCAAGAGTCAAGAAGAGCATGAGCAGCATCTACGGATAGTGTTGGGAACGTTGAGGAATGAGCGACTTTTTACGAAGCTTAGCAAGTGTGATTTCTTTCTTAAGGAGGTATCATTTCTTGGTCATGTTGTTACGGGTGATGGTATATCAGTAGACCCAGAGAAGATCACAACAGTCAAATAATAGCCCGCTTCCACATCAGCTTCAGAGGTGAGAAGTTTCCTCGGACTTGCGGGTTACTACCGACGGTTCGTAGAAGATTTCTCTCGAATAGCGGGGCCTATGACTCGATTAACTTGCTAGGATCAGGAGTTTGTATGGACAGACGAGTGTCAAGCCGCTTTTGACGAGTTGAAGAAGCAATTGACCACAGCACCGATCTTGACACTACCATCGGGCCCGGGAGGATTTGTGATCTACAGCGACGCATCCGTGAAAGGATTAGGATGCGTATTGATGTAGCACGGTCGGGTAGTAGCATATGCATCGCGACAGTTAAGGGTGCACGAGAAGAATTATCCGACCCACGATCTAGAGCTCGCAGCGATTATTTTTGCTTTAAAGCTATGGAGACCCTACTTGTACGACAAGAAAGTTGATATCTACACTGATCATAAGAGACTCAAGTACGTGTTCACACAGAAAGAGTTGAATATGTGACAGCGACGTTGGTTGGAGTTGATGAAGGATTATGAGATCGAGCTTCATTATCATCCGGGCAAGGCTAATGTCGTGGCAGACGCATTAAGCCGTAAGCCTATGGCACACTTTTTGACTACACAGAAGGAATTGATTAGAGACTTGGAGCAGCTTGGTATTGAGGTAGTATTACCTGGAGCAGACGGCGTGTTAGACAACCTCCAAGTGCAATAATCATTGGCAGAGCGCATCATGGCAGCATTGCGGGAGAGCAGACGGGAGCTACGGGAGAGCAGACGGGATTGAGGATCCACCCCGATGGGACATTGCGATGTGGCAGATTTTGACGACTCAGAGAAAGGACTGAAGCAGGAGAGAAGACGGGATTGAGGATCCACCCCGATAGGACATTGCGATGTGGTGATCGCATTTATTTTCCCAATGGAGAGCTACGGCAGGAGCTGATGGCAGAGGCTCACAGTTCGACTTATTCTATTCATCCCGGAGGAACCAAGATGTACCGCGACTTACGACAGTATTATTGGTGGCACAGAATGAAGCGAGAGATAGCTCGTTTCATTGCCAAGTGCTTGGTATGTGAACAAGTGAAGGCGGAGCACCAGAGGATGGCCGGATTATTGCAGCCGCTACCCATTCCAGAGTGGAAGTGGGAGCACATCACTATGGATTTTGTCACGAGTTTTCCTCGGAGTCCTAGGGGACGTGACGTAGTGTGGGTGATTGTGGATAGACTCACCAAGTCATCCCATTTCTTACCTTTTATAGTGGGCCAGTCGACAGAGGTATTGACAGAGATGTATATGGAGAAGATTGTGAGATTTTACGGTGTGCCTGTTAGTATTGTGTCGGACCGCGACCCGAGATTTACCTCGTATTTTTGGAGGAGTATACAAGAGAGTTTGGGCACCCGATTGAAGTTTAGCACGGCATACCATCCTCAGACAGACTGCCAGTCGGAGCGTACCATTCAGACGCTAGAGGATATGTTGAGAGCGTGCATGCTTGATTTTGGCGGTTCATGGGAGGACCATCTTCATCTTGTTAAGTTTTCCTACAACAATAGATATCAAGCGAGCATTTAGATGGCTCTGTTTGAGTCATTGTACGGTAGAAAGTGCCGCTCCCCTGTTTGTTGGAGCGACATAGGAGAGCGACAGCTATTGGGTCCCGAGTTGGTCTTGAGCACAGTAGAGACAGTAAAAAAAATTCAGGGCCACCTGCGAGCAGCGCAGGATCGTCAGAAGCAGTGGGCAGATAATCATCGTCGACCTTTGGAGTTCAAAGAGGGCGACCATGTGTTCTTGAAGATATCCCCTACTAGAGGCACGATTCGATTCGGAGGACGTGGCAAGTTGAGTCCAAGGTACATCAGACCCTTCGATGTCTTAGAACATGTTGGAGAGGTTGCCTATAGATTGGCTTTGCCACCGTCGTTGGAGGGAGTGCACGACATATTCCATGTATCTCAGCTGAGGAGGTACGTGGCGGACAGCAATCATGTGCTTGATCACTCCGAGATCACGGTTGGACCGCGTTTGTCGTACGAAGAGCACCAGTAGGCATTCTTGATCGCCGAGTGAAGGTGTTGCAGAATCAA
>JANAVB010035080.1:12500-34599 GCA_029216955.1 Iris pallida
ATCCTCACTTCTATGCCAGTTTATTGCTTATCGGCATGTAATCCTCCTATAGCTGTCTTAAATCGTATTGAGAGTATGCTAGATGGCTTCCTGTGGGGTTCAAAGGATGGTATGCCTAAGAGATCTTGGCTCCGATGGGATCGTGTGGCTCGACCTACTGTTGAGGGAGGTCTTGGGATTCGTAGACTTGGGGATGTATTGGATACATTGACGATCAAGCTCTGGTGGAAACTCATATCGACTAATTCCCTATGGACAGATTTTATGAAGGCCAAATATTGTGCCCAATCTCCTCATCAAATTGTCGAGATTACTTCAGCTGCCTCACATGTTTGGAAACGACTTCTTCGTGGGAGACATTTATGCGATGCATCCATTGTTGAAGATGATCAAGGCAATCTCTCTTGGCTCCCTCATCCTTCAGGGAAATTCTCAATCAGTTCGGTATGGAACTTGATACGTGTGCAATCTCCTCAACAGGTTTACTTTAAAAATATATGGAACAAATGCATTCCATCAAAGTGGTCGATTTTGTTATGGAGGATTCTCTTCAACAAGCTACCTACAGATGATAATGTGCAGAAGCTTGGCTTTTCTACGGCTTCGACTTGCCATTGCTACTCTTCGCCTGCTGGGGAGACTGTTCTGCATATCTTTGGGGACGGTGATTTAGCTTCTTCGGTATGGAACTATTTCCAAGTTTTTGTCGGTGTTCGATCGAGAAGAGTTGATTTGCTACAAAGATTTCAAAGCTGGTGGCGTAAACGTCAGAAACATATGAAGCAGGTGATCGTCGGAGCCATTTGCTGCGTTCTATGGAAAAATTGCAACAAATGGCGATATGAAGCTCATTCTTTCTCCTCATCTCAACTGATTGCTGAAGTGAAACGTCAAGTTGGAAAAGCTATGATTCGATGCACACATGTTGAGCTAGTTTATAGTTAGTCTCTTATGTCTTAATCTTTTGTAACTCTTACTTTTGCTTATCAATAAAGTTTTGGTCTTAAATATATATATATATATATATAGTAGTAAAAAAAAATATACAGTGGTGGTCGGCCCAAGGGAGGGGGGACCGACCACAGTTGTTAAAGGAAGGAAAGGAAAAAAAAAATACATGCAACTAATCCCCACTTGATGTGGGCGGGTCCCACCCCTACATTTCTTGCTGCGTACAGCAGCAAGCTAACCAAACAACACCCGAACCCGTAGGGAATTCCTAATTCATAAACCTATTAGTATTAGGTTTTGTAACAACTTGTTATATATGTAACTTTTCCACAAGCCTCAAAACCCTAAACTTCTAAAACGAAAGTTGAGGCTGATCATACCCTCTTCACCTACGAATTCGTTTCACCAGCGACGGAGCTTTGTGCGCGACGAACGGAGCATCGGAAGTCAGCCCCGCGTCACCCACGGAGCAGTTTTCCCACTCAAAATACCCTACTTCCCTACGACATAACTTTTTACTCGTAGCACCGATTTTCGATCCATAAGATTTTCTGGAAAGTAGACTTGACCCTCTTCGAGATCCTTCCGGTGGATTTTAAAAACAACCCATCGACTTACTCAAAAAATTGAGACGAAGTTGAAGAAAAATCTATTTTCTGCAATACTAAAAACTGTTTAAGACGACAACTTGTCGGCCAATTTTCTTGCTGTGCAGTAAAGTACTGTAGGAACTAATTGAAAACGGTAAAAGGCAACACAACCGAGATCGCAACGCATCTTCTGGATCGTCATTTCGATTAACGTGTAAAAAGTAGATTGATATTGAAGTTGAGGAAAAACCTGTGTTAAATTATATTAATTTTCTGAATTTTGTCCGATATGGCGTGCGCCCCGACAAACCGGGCGACATGGTCGTGCACTATACACATTGAAAGGCACGTATGGATGTTGCCGATGTGTGGTAACTGACGAAGCTCAGTTTCGTTGTATGTGCGCGACGAAATCAGTCCGGATCTGTCGAGATACCCCCGTATTGCCAATTTGCAAACTTCGTCCTAACTTCGTGTACAGTCGTCGATTCGAGATGAAACTTGTGCTAACATGTCCGGATCGAAATTCTGGTCCTGTGTGCCAAGTTTGGTTCGATTCTGAGGAGGTCGAATTGGAATCCCTTTTTGGCGGGCCCGCGACCCACTCAAACGGGCGATTTTGTACACGGCTCATCAGAATCCAAAACTGGACATACCTTTGAGTTCCTCCCCTCAAACTGAATTTTTATACATGTAGTTTGATGACTTTAGAGACCATAGACTTCGGTACGCATTTCGGTACAAAGCGGGTCCAATGGTGGACATCGTTTTGACCCGAAATTACGATTTTACCCCTGTTCCGGAATTAGACTTTTGGACATGCATTTCCTAGGTATATCTTTTACATCGAGTGCATTTTTTATGTTTGTTTCAGCATCCGGAGTTGTTTGGAGATTGTCGTTTCTTAGCTGACATTGTGATTACCTGGACTTGCCACTTTCCACTATCCGGCAAGATACCTTGCCACCTTACTCTGTGATTATTATATTTCTTATTTTCAGTTGTTATTTTCAGCATTTCTTATTTCTTGATATTTATATTGTGCGTCCAAGTCACACTTGGGTGCAAACGACTCTATCGGTCGTTTTTTTCGCTTTATTTATTTCTCTTGCATTGACTTAGTCTAGTGACCACCCATTGATGTTGAGGTATTGGTATATCTCGTACGGCCTTGACACTTGTTGTATCTCGTGATGTGAGTCACATGTAGGACACGTATTCGCGTAGTCGGCTGGCCACCGATACGTATAGAGCGTGCGACGGATAGGGGTAACTGCCAATAGAATTGCATGCTAGAAGACTTGGCGGTTACTAGAGGTACATGTCTGTTATGGAGATGATGATACTAGGCATTGGGAGGGGAGAACAATACCTGACGTATGAGCTTCGATTGCACTTCCCTTGTAACCCAGAAGCTCTGCTGGAGATACGGGTATGTTTAGCCTCTCAGGTTTGTCACTGTCGTTCTTGGAACATCATGCACTTGGTCACTTGTGCCCAAGAGGGGACTATACTAGATCCTATATTCACCCAGGGGTCATGCGTCGAAGGATTGTATCTCAACTGCATATTCACAGTAGAATGGTCAGGAAACCGATTGCATACATACCTTTTTCTCTTATTATATTATCACAATTTATATGGCATGGTGTTTTCTTGTATCTTGATACGTCCCTCTGAGGACCTGGTTATCTCTCCAGGGTTAGACGATTTTCTACAGGAGTACGGAGCGACGTTGGAGCTATCCTACATCGATGACGAGGCAGTACCTTTTGACTTCTAGTCTATTTTTTTCTGAGACAGTTGTAGACATTATTTTTAAATCTTATTTCTTTCTATTTTGCGGCGGTTGGACTCTGATCTAGTGAGACTATTTTCGTAGCTGTTTGGAGTGAGCATTTTCACCCGTCTATCTTTTGATACTCTTATTTATTTATTTGGACTCTATTATCTTCTGTGTTGAGCTATGATGAGATTAGATTATATTATTCTGGCCTGTGATTATTTTATTTACAGCTTATGTGCATATATAAGGATTCCACATATTGGAGTATTTTTCGTATATGTGCAGCTAGTATGTTCACGTACTTGGTCCTATGTATTTTGGGACTGGAGCGTTACACAGATGGCCCATGCGGCAGTCAATTCTGGCCGCAGGCAGATGGCCCATGCGGCAGCCAACTCTGGCCGCAAACAGATGGCCCATGCGGTAGTCAACTCTGGCCGCAGGCAGATGGCCCATGCGGTAGCCACCTCCGGCAGCAGGCAGATGGCCCATACGGCAGCAAATCCTGGCCGCAGACAAGGTGTGTCATGCGGCCCTATCAGAAGCTCTGTATTCGACCGTCTCTCATGCGGGCCCGACCCCATGTGGTCCATTAAGAATATGGAATATACCAATCTGGACTCTTCTTACTATGTGCCTTCAGGTGCTAAGACGAAAAAGTCTAGGACAGTGTGGGCCCAACAAGCCCAGCCAACTATCCAAGCTGCTGACCGTCAGCGGGCACCGTTAACTGTTATACGGGCTCCTGATGGAAAGTTGTACAGAACCACCCGCGTCCAGTCCCCCGTGGCTAACGGATAGGGTGGGTCTCAAAAGTCTCCCTCCAACGATCGAGAGCAAGTGCTTTTACTAGCCTCAGATCAGGGAGCAAACATGATACCTACGAACCCGTGTGCTCGGAATACCCGAGTCCATAAATTGGATGCAAAGGTAGATCTGTCTGCTATCGACTTGCGAGAGGTGATTACTCACAAACGCAAGAAGAAAGAAGCAACCTTGGCACGTGATGAGCCTTTTTTGGGGCGTCGTTGCACCCAAGTCATCATCAACTGCTGCTGCGACAAGTCGACAGCACCTGAAGATCGACAGTCCATTTTTCAATGACTGCACCAGCCAGCACCTGTCCGACAACCACTTGAGGAACATATACAAATTCTGGGAGACGAGGAATTTCCTTTCGCCCCCTATAATTCAACTCGAAAGGTTCTTTCCGGCAATGGAGGAAAGAAACAGGCTCTTCCAGCCTGGCAATCTCAGCCAGCACTACAAGAAAACTCTCATCTGGAAGATTGCTGCCGACAACCACAACGGGTGTCTACCTAGGCACTCGATCCAGAAAGAAGCTTCCAACACCCGGGGGTGCACCCTCGGCCTCCCTGGGGGTAGATGAAGCTGGGGGTAGCAGTCCCCTCAATATATGCGACAACCCAGTGTTCCAAGAGCATACATAGGGGGTAGCGATCTACTGGAATTATACAACCGACGTGGACGTCCCGGAGGGTGACCGCCTTCGCCAAGATGATGCGGCTTCCTGCACAGGGGGTAGCACCCCATCCGAGTCCGAGAAAGAGGACATTCTGACGTTCTCTGATGATTTCTCTGTACGAGGGTACGACACGGAGAGCACCTCTTCTACGATCCCTTCCATGTCTACCCACGTACGGACAGCCTTTATGGTCGGCGATGACCATGAAGGGCCTACTGATCGACAACGTCTAGAAGTACTTGAAGCCATGTTTTTGTCCTTGGTCAAGTCAGAGACAAAATTAAAGCTGCCTTGTCGACTCAATTGGCAAGGACGCCTGGACAAGCAAGCTTGGGACCCGCAGTCAACGCGGACTCCAATACGACGGCTCCTCCTTTGGGTGACAATCCTTTAGGAGCATCCGTTCCTTCACTGCAGATGAAGCCAGGGAGGCAAGAAGGGAAGTCCAGGAACTTCGAGCAATGGTCAATACCCGAGACTCCTCCCGGGACCTCAGAATACGGCAGCCGTATCCCGTTGCGTGGAGAAATATTCCTTTTCTGCCACTGAACAAACCGTTTCATATCGATTCGTATGACGGAAAGACCTCTGCTAGTCGGTACATGACGTATTTTGAGGTCACAACAGACCACTTGCCGCATAGTGACGCCATCCTCATACGATTATTTATCGAAGCATGGAAGGGAATCGCTATTGACTGGTACCGCAACCTTTCGGACAACTGCATCCATTCTTTTGACGGCTTCAAGCACATGTTCCTAGAGAGATTCTACGAAGTGGGACATGATGTGACAATGTTGTCCCTCATGGACGTCGTTCAGGGGGAGAGGGACAAGGAACTATATCGAGCGGTTCCAACAAATCGCAATGAGATTGCCCCAAGGCAATCCCGAAAGCTCCTTGATTGAAATCTGCCAGAAGAAGTTGCTCCCCGCAATCAGCCTCTGGATGGGTGAAGATCAGTTCAGGGATTAGATGACCTTCATCATAAGCGCCACCAATACGGAGGCAAAGTTAAGAAAGGCTCGCCAGCTGGGATTACACATCCCGGGTGGAGAGGACAAAGGCAAACGTCCTGGTACCACCCCCAACAACAACAACAGTGGAGGCACCTCCAATAATCGGGACAATAAAGGAAAGCAGTCCCTGGTCGCTGGTACGACCAAGAAGCCTGAACAAAAGCAGGCAGAAGCTCAATGGCCCAAAGTGAATTACTTATTCAAAGATAGTCATGTCAAGCCTATCTTCAACATGCTCTTGCAAGGGGACATAATCCAACTCCCTCCACAAAGGCGTGAGCCTCGAGTGGCAGAGATGGAAGACCCAAAATATTATCACTTCTACAGATATGTTCATCATTCCACTCATGACTGCTTTCAATTAAAGCGGTACATCCAGAGTCTTATCGACTCTAAATCTCTGTCGCTAGATTTTAAAGAGGTTACCATGGCGGCAAACATGGTATCAATTCAGTTCGGTGACTTCCCCCGACAAATACTCAAGACGGGGTAATACCTGTCCCCCGGGCAACGATGGAGGTTACTACTAATCTTCTCCCCGTCCGGGACCAGACGACTGGCTTGGTACCTCTCACCACGTCATGAGGAGAGGTCATATGGGTGTACCCAGATTTTGTGCCCGAAGTTACCCAGGCGGTGTCATCTCCAGCCAACAAGAAGAATGGCAGGAAGTCCAGATCCTGGCATACAATTTCAGCCGAAGCTGAGGAGGCAGCGGCCGTAGTTACCCGGTCTGGGGCACAAGTCCATCCCACTCTGGGTAGTTCAGTTGAAGACCCTCAGCCGGCAACGATGCCTGCCACTGATGTTTCGGGGCCATCTCAGCCTCCGTCGACGGACAGGTCCAAGCCGAAAGAAATCCGCTTCCACAGGCCACTCCGTAAAGATGCACCTAAGGGATTGGAGAGACCTTACAACTTTGACATATTAGCACAACTGGCTAATACGTCAGCAAAGTTGTCGTTATACGAGCTCGTAAGGCTCTCCAAGGATCTTTGTGTCGTATTGAGCGAAGCACTTCAGAATGTGGACGCCTATTTAGCCCAGGTTAAACCTACAGGGGAAGACTCGTCAGCAGATCTCCAGGGCAGCAATTGTGCAGACGCGATACCCAACATCGTATTCACCCCACAGGACATGTTGATCAAGACCAACTTGCATGAACGCCCCTTGTACTACACTGGATACATAGGCGACATCAAGGTGGATCGGATGCACATCGATCATGGCTCGTCGATAAGCATCATCCCGAAAAGCTTGCTTCAAGTCCTCGGCATCCCTATGTACTGGCTAGCGACGACCAACACTGCCATTAGCGGTTTCAACTCGGGAAGGAGCTACACCTTAGGAAAGATCCGATTGAAATGTCAGATCAGCGACCTAAGGATGGAAGTTACCTGCTATGTCATAGATACGGATACGTCCTACAATATCCTCTTGGGGCGTCCGTGGATACATGACTATATTATTGTACCATCCATACTCCACCAGTGCTTCAAGTATGTCAGTAAGCACAGCTTTGTAAAGACGGAATTCATCGACATCAATCCCTTCAAGGGGTTGAGTCTTATTACTCTTCGGAGGCTTGTCAATATAAAAAATCCAAGAAGCACATAACTGACGAACTGGAGGCCATAACAGGGTCAGAGGAACCTTTGAGAATTCATCTCCAGGCCAGTAAACTGGGCAAAGCCGTACCCCTTGTCGCAACTTCACAGAAAGAGGTGCCCATTTCCCCCGCTCCAGCTGCACAGTTGGAACCGATGGTCATCCGACTCCCGAGATCCAGCCAGGGGCCAAAACCCGTCATAAGGCCGATGGTGATCCGATTGCCGAAATCCAATCAAAGACGACCAGAAGATACAAGGCCCTCTGGGGAGCCGATGGTGATCTGATTGCCAAGTTCCAATCAAAACAATCGGAACACGCGAAGTCCTCTGCTGAGCCGATGGTTATCCGTCTTCCCAAGACAAGTCGGCAACCAAGTGTTGATCCGAGACCCTCAGGCAAGCCAATGCCACAAGCAGGACCCTTGGTAGTCAAGTTTGTAGAGCCTAAAAATTAAGTTGTGCCATGTTTTTACTACACAACAATCAAGTTGCGTCCCAGAAATCAAGTTGCGCCACTGTTTTGAAGCTTAAAGGATCAAACTGCGCCACTGATTAGGTTGCACCTGACAACAGACTGCGCCCAAATTACATTGTGCCCAAGCCTACGTGGCGTGTGACAATAATTGCTATCATTGCCTGACAGCACTGACAGCTGACAGCACGATAAACGAAGAAAATCTCTTTGAATCCCTCAAAGCGTGTCGCTCGAGACGATTTGATTGACAGCTGTCCTGCACAACCTGCAAGTTGTACCTAGACGCAATCCGAATAAATTCTCTGCACACCCTGCGAGTTGTGCCTAGGCACAATCTGAATAAATTCTTCTCATACATTCAAAAGCTGTTATGTGCCTATGCACTGAGTTGTGTCTAGGCGCAACCCAATCAAGCGCAGTTTGACTTGTTGACTGAAGCTCGCGTAACCTGATAAAGTTGAGACAACTTATATTCTAAAGTAGGATGACGTGGTGCACATGCCACTAATCTCTCAAAACGTGTCTACTACTCTGTACATAACTATGTGCATCTCAATCACATGATGCCACGCGTCTAAATACAGTTAGTACACGATTGTGTAACTGAATGGAAGTTGGCACAACATAAGGTTGGCACAACCCAAAGTGGTGCAGTTCAGCCTCGCGCACATCAGAATAACTGCTAAAATAGTTATTTCCAGAACTCTATAAATAGAGTTTCCAATTATTATCAAAGCATCACAGAGATCAAGAACTCTTGCAAAATTGCTGCTGCATTCTCCAGAGGCTCTAGTCTTCAAGTTCACATCGTCCAAGGGATAAAGTGATCCTCTTCTGATCAGATTCCTATAGTTGTACTTCCCTAAAATTTATTGTACTTTGTACGATTATTTGTAAGTTTGTTATAAACTTTTTGTTTTTGCAAATAAAATGGCGACACTGCTGGGGATGACTTTCTCCTCCGACAAGAAGGTGACAACTCATTGTGATGTTGCGTCAATCGGCAAGACACAGAAGACTCTGGTTGTTCAAGTCAACCAGATAGCCTATGATGATATGATCAACAAGAATAGCAACAAGCGTACTGTGGCTATCACCAAGAACAAAACTGTGTGGACTCCTAAGTCTTCTACAGTTGCTGTTGTCCAAGCGTAACATACCTCTGTTGTCCAGACACAATCTGTCTCTATGGCTCAGGCGCAGCCTACTTCTGTTGCCCGTGTGCAATCTACTCTTTTTGCTGCCAAGGTGCAGTCCACTCTTCCTGCTGCCAAGGCGCAGTCCACTACTCATGTTGCCAAGACACATTCTACTCATACTGCTGCTAAGTCACAGTCAACCCATCTTGCTGCCATGGCACAATCTGCTGTTAAGGCACAACCAGTAGCCCATATGGCTATGGCGCAACCTAAGCACTCAGTTGTCCAGGCGCAGCCTGCTCATCATGCTGCTATGGCGTAACCTAAGGGAACTAGTCTCTTGGCTATTTCCTCTTCTCCTCCAGTTCTGAACTTGGAGAAATAATGTTCTAGTGCCAAAATTAGACAGAACAAAGGGAAGGGTCCTTTGACACTTTCTCAACTAGCGCAACCTATGCCTAAGTTGGTTCCATAACAAAATAAAGGGAAACGCTTTTTAGCTAACCCTTCACAAAATAAAGGAAAGCACCCTTTGGCCTTTTCTCAATCTTCCTTAGTCTATGACTCAAAGGAAGATATGTCAGATTGTATTCCCTTAAACATAGGTCTTCATATATCTGCCAGAGGAAAGAATGCTGATCTAAGAGGTATCTTGCCTACCCCTATGGGGACTGCTTAAGATTTTCCAACCTTGTATATCTCAAGATCCAAGCAAGGAAAATTGACGGTATCTCAAACAGAGGCACCTGGAGCAAAATTCTCTAATTTATGCGCTTATCTCAACAGGCGTCAATCAGTATCAACCTCAGTAAAATGTAAAAATCCGATGCTAGGCGCCAATTTGCACCAGAAAAAAAAGTTTGAAAAGAAGGACCCAATCACTTATGCCAATGAGTTAAGTACTTCTTTGTACACTCACAGAACTAAGCATCTTAAGAACAGGAGGCATGTTCCTAATATCATTAAGGAATATGTTCCTCTGACTTTTTTTCGTCCTGTAGTTGTGACTGATCTCCGGGAACGTCTTACACAAAGATGGGAGATCACAGAGATGACTCCCTCACCTCTAAATCACTCATCAGAACGCTACTGCCTTCATGAAGTGGTCATCAAATGTTGTTGCCAATCAGCTAAATGATCTGTGTCACGATCCCCACCCTAGAGTAAGGGCACGAGAAGTGGGTACGTCCAGCCTACGCCGCAGTGTCGGTGGTAGAATGATGTCCTAGGTCAATCATATAACAATATATAAGGTACCTGTACAGTATATACACTCCAAATGGAGGTGATATAGCAGTACAGTCTCAATCACATCTAAGATGGAATACGAATAAAGATAGATAGATAAAACTGAAATCCACAAAGAGATACAGCAGATAGAAGTCTAAGTGTCTAAGATATCACAAATCCAGAAAACATCTTAAATCTCAAATACAATAATCCATAGAGTAAATACAACTCAAGACAACTGGAAATAAAATAAGAAAAGCCCTAGCTATCTACTCCAACCTCTACTGTGTCCCCTCTAGGCTAGCAGGTAACCTCCAAGCTATCTGTAAAATTTATCAATGGTCCAGTCAGGACAGGAGCGAGCATAATACATCTCATACAAATTATGACAGGTTAGGAATTATAAACATGCTAGAGAGTAAGATACATGAACTGTAAGAAAATATACACAAAAATAAGAGAGATATTTGTAAACTGGAAATATATATACATGATAAGTAAGAACTGTAAGTGACTAGTGATTCAGAGCACAAGTTGGTTATGTAAGCGGCACGATATTGTACATGAGTAATCTACAGGGTTGTACACGAGTAATCTACAAGATTGAATACATAACCACTTCTACTCCCCCGCCCCCAATCAATACACAAGGATCCAGTCAAGTGATGCTATTACACACGATGAGAAATATATACGAAGATCATGTGAGCACATGAGAGTACACGATTTCACACAATTTATAAACGAATGTCATGAATACAAGGAGTACACGATGATCACGATAAAGTACACGAACATGAGATACCCGATGTACCCGCTAAGGAGATAACATCGCACGACAAGATCCATATAGTACTAATACGTGTTACCAATGTGTCAGTATCAAGTAAAGTAATCTAAAGCAGAAAATATAATCCTAAACAAGATATGAAATGATCAGAGAATGTACTCGCCTGATAACCTAAACAGCTGATAGGTATAGAGGACCAAAATGAAGCCATAGAGTCCTATTTAGAGCAACACAGGTTACAAGGTGTTCAAGTTGTAATAAATGAATTTCTACAAGCAATCTATATTATTTTAGGCTCTTCTAAGTCAAGTCAACTCTAGGTCAACTCTGGTCAACAATCTAGTCAAACTAGGTCAAGTGTTGACTTACAGTTGACTTTTGGTCAACTGGTCAACTCTGGTCAAACAGGGTCAATTCTAGTCTAATTATTAAAGATATAGAGTTGTACCTCGTTATTCGTACATTGAAACTTACGACACGCAAATCGAGATAAGATGATCAACGGTAAGGTTAATAATCTTATTATAGTGATCCATGTGTTCATCTTGTCAATTTCAGCGATGTGAGATCACTGGAATCGACTGATCTCAGTTCCGTTGTACTAATCCCGAAATACGAACATTATAAGAATTAATTATAATAAAAGGTGATACAAAGAAAAAGTATCTACAAACATTGTCGGATGATGAATTAAATATCGCCAACGTGTCCTGAATGGTCAAATTAGCTAGGATAGCCTACCCATCGGTCCAGTTTGGACACAAGGGCAAAAAGGTTATTTCGGGTCAAAAACGGTATCCGTATCGGAGTCATTTTGCACCAAAAAATGTGCAAGAAAACAAGTCTACAAAATATAACAAATTATATGTCCACAAAACCAGAATGATGATACGAACCCAACGATATATCCAGAATTGGATTCCGTTGACCCGATCTCAATTTGGTCTGTTGACCAGAACATTAGAATTCCGGTTTGCACGAAAATGCATGCCGGAGCCAATATTCTCAAAACTCAGCAAATTATATGCCAACGAATCCAGAATAACGATACGAACCCAAAGGTATATCCAGAATTGGATTTCGATAAGCCGATCTCAAAATGACCCGTTGACCCGGATATTGGTATCCGACTTGCACGAAAATGCGTGCCAGAACCAATGTCCACTAAAATATAGCAAATTATATGTCAATGAGTCCAGAACGATGATACGAACTCAACGGTATATCCAGAATTGGATTCCAGTGAGCCGACGTCAAAAAGTCCCGTTGACCCGGACTATGGGGCCCGCTTAGCACCGAAATGCGTGCCAGGGCTCACATCCCCCAAATCTAACAATTTATATATGAATCTGTGCCAGAACGACGCCACGAGTCTACTGGTGGTGTCAGAAATGAAATCTGGA
Source organism: Iris pallida (assembly GCA_029216955.1). Taxonomy (NCBI): domain Eukaryota; kingdom Viridiplantae; phylum Streptophyta; class Magnoliopsida; order Asparagales; family Iridaceae; genus Iris; species Iris pallida. The sequence goes on from JANAVB010035080.1 coordinate 24,980, forward strand.
GTCCCGAGTTCAAAAATAGAATTTTACAAGTTGGAAATTACAAATTCGGACGGCCAACTTTGGCGTCAAATTCAACCAATCAAACAAGCTCACAATAAAACAAAACTGGAGGTGTAGGAAGAAGATTATACCAGCTGCACACCAGAACTGGTAGCACGCCAAACGGAGCTATGGTGGAGGACGTACGATCCGACGAAGTTGGCTCCGCAAAACTGTCCCAAATTTATACAATTTAAACGGTCAACTTGGCGGCAGGTTTTGATGTATCAAACGATAAAATCAACAGACGAAACTTGAGAGGAGTGAAGATGGATATACCGAGATTGTGGTGGAGTAAGGAGTTTGCCGATCCAACGATCGAATTTCCTGAACAATGCGTACGAAGTCGCTACGATGAGGCACCATTTCTGGATCCATTCGGAGTGTGTCACGACAGGATTTCGTGCGAAATGCACGAATAGCCTAGATGGCGCATCCCGGAGGATGGTGGCCGCCACGGGGAGGTGCGCCCGACCGACTCGCAGCCCGGGGGGGCTCGTCGGCGACGGCGACGGTCGCGGCGGTGCACGGCTGCTTCTATGGCCAGCGGTTGCTGCTGTATACGCATGTTGTTGCAGTTGCGGTTGCTGCTGCTTCTGCAGGGGGTTTGTAGGCCACGCGGCGGTACGGCCATGGCATGGCCAAGGCACGGCGAGGGTGGTGGTGGTGCTGGATGTGGTGGTGGTGGTTGAAGTAGTGATGGTTATGGTGTTGTGAGGAGGAGGAGATGATGGTGATGGTAGTGGTTGTTGTGGTGAGCTCCGGAGGAGGAGGAGATTGGTGAGTTCGGGAGGAGGAGAAGAATGGTGAGCTCATGAGGAGGAGGAGAATGGTGAGCTCGAGAGGAGGAGGAGAATGGTGTTGCTGCTGTGTGTATTTGGAGAGGAGTGTAAGGAAAAATAAAGAGAGAGAGAGAGAGAGAGAGAGAGAATATATGTGTGTACGTGTGCTATCAATGAGAGAGGGATCCCTAAATGTTAGGGCCGACCATATTCCTAGGCATGGGTGTTTGGGTTGTCATGTAGGAATGGAGGGCTAGGATTAAATAGGAGTGGAATCAAGGGTTGGAATTAAATCAGGGATTACATTTTATTTTAGGGATTTAATCAAATGGAGTTGTCATTGAATAGTTTAAAGTGGGAACACTAGGTGTTTAATATTTGTAGAAAAGTGAGTGTTTGGATATTCATGAGGGGGAAACATGAAGCTTGGACTGGGTTTGGTTGAGCCGGGTTGGGTCAAAACAGACTGGGTACAATAAATAAATTATTTTTAGGTATTTATGATCATGGATAAATAAGTAACATGTGGGAACTCAAATAAATGGGACACAAGTGTCATGTGGGTTCTAGGCTTAATGTGGGCCATGTTCATATTTTGGGTCGGCTAGGTTGGATCGATGTCGGGTCCCGAAATAAAATTGGGAGTCAAGTCACATTTTACGGTGGATAATTAATTGGCCTAAATTGATCTAAAGTTGTGCGAAGCAAATGAAGCACAAGATGCTGTGTCTGAGTGGGACACAAAGGTTATGGGTGAAGAGTGTCTCGAGTAGATCACGCATGAAAAGTTGATTCCAAGAAAATGACTAGTCTGGTGCTCCTAAATTAAAAGTCATGGTAACGTACATATGATGATCAAGGAAAAGAGTGGGAAATCAATTAATAATTAATCAACGATCAAATGGTCTAAATTGATACGAAGTTGTACGAAGCAAAAAGAGTACAAGGGAACAAGTTTGAGTGGGACATTATATACCAAAATGAAGGTAATCATGTCCCCTACAAAACTCATGAAGAAAGTTTTCAGATATGAACATCCCTGACACTCCAAATATCAAAGGCACGAAAAAGTACATTCAAGGATAAATAATAATCAAAATAAAATATTTATTGAGAAAAAAATTCAATCAAAAAATTAAAAAAATCAACCCAAAATTCAGGGTGCTCACAATCTGTCTTTGGTCGTCTAAATTATACTTCTACTCAACCTATGACGGGAGATAAAGACGAGCTGTTATATGCTTCTGTCAATATGACTTCTCGAGACACTGGGGGTAAAAAAACTTCAAAGCGTGGCACGTCTCGTAATCTGAGTCAGCAATACTTGAGACAACTCCGTGAATCCAGTGAAGGGGTCTTTCAACATACCAGATCGAACGATCAGAATTGGGATCAGGATGTCTTCAATCAGGAAGATCTTCCCATTGCTCATCTGGAAGAAGATTCTTTGTCTGACTTTAACGCAGATAGTAAAAGTTCTGAACAAACTATCTTATCAATAATGGCAAGAGTGGTGACAGCATATGCCATTACAGAAGATCAAGATGCTTCTAGTTCGACAGTCAAGAGCAACGAATTGCTGTACTAGAAGATAAACTAAAGACCATGGCTGAAATGGTCGCAAGTATGCACACTATAATCGTGGCTCAACATACAGTACCACCGGTTATAAATCTTGCTACTAATCCTGAGCTCATAGCATCTTTATTAATGTTAGCCTGGGGGTACCTCCTCCACAGGTTGCTTCTGTACCAATTCAAGCTGCTCCTAGTCAGTCTAGTGATGGGGTAGTAATTACCATGCTATTCCTCCTCCTAACAATTCAAATCAATCCACCAATTCCCAAACATCATGAGATGCTAATGAGGCTGTAAAACTCTTACGCACTCAGTTTGAGGCCTTTAAGCAGAAGGATGGTCTACAAAGACATGGGATAAAATAACCTTATCCTACAGAATGGAAGAAGGTTCAATTTTCTCCTAAATACAACTTCCAACCATTATGTTGTTTGATGGCAGCACTTCTCCAAGTCAGTACATCAATCATTTTGAAGTGATGACTGACAAATTACAGCCAAATGATGCTCTCCTTACCAGAGTGTTCATCGGTTGTTTAGCTGGTGCAGCATACGAATGGTACCGTAGCTTGCCTGATCGCTGCATAACTTTATTTGCTGGTTTCAAGCAAATGTTCTTGGAATGGTTCGGGAGTCAACGATATGACGATGTCTGCCCTTATCAAAATTAAACAAAGACACAATGAATCCACATAGGGTCATTAAAAGATTCTGCCGAGAGGCACTTAAAATGCCTCTAGGAACTCCATCTGCTGTAACAATAGACACCTGCAAATCAAACTTGTTGCCTATTATCAGCATGTGGACGGGATCAACACAATTCCAAGATTGGCCTTCTTTCATTGTGAATGCCAAGGCAGCGAAAGTTAGCGCTGAAAAGTTCAAGTAGTTAGGAGTTCAAATGAATCATCCTAACCAAGATGAATATTCCACACCCGGTGGTAATAATCGCCAGAACAATCGCAAGGGTAAAGAAACATTGGCCATCAATCTCAAGGGCAAGAAGTCATTCGCTGTTAATATTGCTCAGACGGCACCCAATCCATCATCACCACCACAAAAAGCACCTAGTCCAAAAGAATAGTATTCTTTTGATAAAGATGATATTATGAGCATCTTCGATTGCTTGAAAAGTAATAAACTTTTCAAAAGTAATAAACTTCAACTGTCGGAGGCAAAATGGCCAGAAGTAGTAGGTAAAACTGACCATCCTAAATATTGTGTTTATTACAGATTTATAGGGCATCCAACCAGAGCATGCTACGTGCTCAAAGGCAAAATCCAGGAGATGATCAACTCTGGAGCAGTTATTCTTTAGCAGGATGAGAAGACTGTGACAGCCAATGTCATCTCTGTACAGTTTGGTGATTTTCCACCATAACTAGTGCAAGATGGTGTTGTCCCCATTCCGAGGGCTACTATCGAGATCGTGAATCTTCCACCTCCTCAATATGAAGGTCTTATTCTACTGTCCACTGATAAAGGAGAAATCATGTGGATCCCATATCTAGTGGCAGACTTTTAAGCGTCTTCCTCTTCCAATCAAAAGAAGCGCTCCAAAACTAAATCAAAGAGCTGCAATATGGTATCCTTTGAAACGGTAGCAAAAGAAGAAATTCTAATTGGCACCTGGGAAACCTTATCTTCCAGACTATCTCAAAACTCAAGAGAATCCTGCCCCATCTCATGATGTTCCTCATGTATCATCTTCCCCTGCTGGGAATGTACCATCTACATCCTCGTCGGCAGGGGAACCAACTCCTCCCAAACCGACATCAGCAGACAAAGGAAAACAACCTGTCCGTTTTGACAAAGCATTGAAGAAGTCCTCATCTCTTGGACTTGAGAAGCCATATAATTTTGACATATTAGCTCAATTGGCCAATACTCCAGCAAGATTGTCAATCTTTGAACCCTTACGTCTCTCAAAAGAAACTCGAGAAACGTTAAGTGAAGCTTTGATACATGCTGAGGCTTGTCTTACTTTCCTAAGAAGCCTGAAAAGGAGCCTATCAGCTATACACATTGTCATAGTGTATTTGAATTAATGCCCAACATTACTTCTACATAAGATGACATGCTTTTAGAAGACAATCGTCATGATCGTCCTCTCTATTTAACGGGATATGCCATGAAAGTAGATCACATTCTGATTGGCCCAGGGTCTGCTCTTAGTATTATGTCGAAATCTTTGTTGGATGCTTTGAAGATCCCAGTGCATAATCTTTCTACAACTATCACTACCATCTTGGGGTTCAATTAAGGAAGAAGTGAACCTTTGGGGAAGATACGCCTGAAACTTCAAATCGACAATCTTCGTACAAAGGTAACTTTCTATGTGATTGATAATCATGGCTCATACAATACTTTGCTGGGAAGACCATTCCTCCACGAACACAAAATTGTACCTTCTACTCTTCATCAATGCTTCAAATATGTGGATGGCAATGGAGAAGTCCAGAAAGAAATTGCTGACCTAAATCCTTTTAAGGGGTTGAAGCGTATTGCAACGACTCTCGCATGTATAAAGAAAAACTCATGAAGGTGGTACTGGAAATAGATACTGATGAAAAACAGAAAGGCGTACCAAATAATACTCTGGTGATCCCTCTCAAAAGGCATACTTCCTGGTCTTCAAAACCATTAACTATCTACCTTCCTTCTCATAAGAAGCAGCCTCCTGGTATTAATCAGGAACTAAGGGAGCTCACCTATTCTGAGCCACTTGTAATCGACCTTCATCGTAAAAAACCCCCTCATCCTTCTCGCTCTTCTTTTTCCCCTCTAGTTATCAATCTGACTAAACCTGTTAAGGCCAAAGGTCCTGTTGTAAATGATGGTGTAGTACGACACCTACGTCCGTACAGAGCCTCAAAAGGTGACATCTTAATGCTGGCCTGATAACTGTTGTTGTAAGCAAACTCCACCAAATGTAGATGATCCTCCCAGGAACCTCCAAAATTCAGGACGTACGTCCGCAGCATGTCCTCAAGCGTTTGAATAGTCCTCTCTGACTGTCCGTCCGTCTGGGAGTGGTATGCAGTACTAAACTTGAGCTGAGTGCCTAAACTATTCTGTATACTCCTCCAGAAATGGGAAGTAAAGTGACTATCTCGATCTGAGATAATGGGGAACTCCGTGAATCCTGACTATCTGTCGTATGTACAACTCCGCAAGCCTCTCTGTAGACGTACCCACCTTGAATAGCAAGAAGTGGGCCAATTTGGTCAACCTTTCAACGATGACCCAAATCGCGTCTTTCCCTTCTGGTGTATGCGACAACCCAGATACGAAATCTATGGTGATATGTTCCCACTTCCTCTCTGGAATGGGCAACGGCTGCAATAATCCTCCGGGCCTCTGCCTCTCTGCCTTGACCTGCTGACAGACCAAGCATCTAGCTACGAAGTGGGACACCTCCCGCTTCATCCCGTACTACCAGACATGCTCTCGCAGATCCCTGTACATCTTGTTGGCACCATGATGTATAGAGTACTACGATCTGTGAGCCTCCAACATGATCTGCTCCCTGAGCTCCCTGCTAGGTACACATAACCTGGAACCGTACCTTAAGGTACCATCCTCTGTAAGTGAAAACTCGCCATCCACCAACCCTGCACGAACCTGCTGGATACACCGCAAAGCCACATCCTCGAACTGCGTCGCCTTGATCCTCTCCATCAAGTTCGACTGTATCTGAAGGCCCCATAACTGCATCTGCACTCCGGGCACGATCACCTCAATCCCAAGGCTCTCCAAGTCTGCAAGCAAGTGCCGATCTATAGTCAAACACATGGCTGTCGGATACCTACTCAAGGCATCGACAACAAGTTGGCCTTCCCCGGGTGATACTGAAGTGAGATGTCAAAGTCCTTCATCAACTCTAGCCATCTGCGCTGCCTCATGTTGAGCTCTTTCTGTGTAAACACATACTTCAAGCTCTTGTGATCTGTGAAAATCTCCACCCTCTCGCCATACAGATAGTGCTTCCACAACTTCAGAGCAAAAATTACCGCTGTCAGCTCTAGGTCATGGGTAGGGTAGTTCTTCTCATGGGGACGTAATTGCCTGGAAGCATAGGCAATCACCTTCCCATGCTGCTGCAAGACACAACCCAGCCCCTTCCCTGGCATCACTATAAATAGTGAATCCACCTGAACCTGAAGGCAATGTCAGAATCGGAGCTGTCGTAAGTCGCTTCTTCAACTCATCAAAAGCTGCCTGACACTCCTCTGTCCAAACATACTCAGCATCCTTTCGGGTCAACCGAGTCAACGGCTCTGCAACCCAGGAGAAATCCTGTACAAATCTCCTATAATATCCTGCCAGCCCCAGAAAACTCCTGATCTCTGCCACTGAAGTTGGCGCTGCCCAAGCCTAAACTGCTGTAATCTTCTTCGGGTCCACTGAGATACCATCTCTACACTACAACAAAAAGACCTATTAATGACGCTCGACAAGGAGTTTTAATGACGGCTGATACATAAGCGTTATCAAGTTGAGAAATACCTTTTTTCTATGACGGTTTGGGCTAATTCTGGGCTTTTTATAACGTTTATAAAACAAAGCGTTATTAATAGTTTAGAGCGGTGGCAAACTTGTAATAAACTTTCTGTAATATATTCCATCTCCGATTTTACTCAGAAGAACTCTCATTCTCCATGCTCTCCTTCTGCCCCCTCTTCCCTCCTCTCTCCAAACCCTAAAATTACCCATCTCCTCCTTTCAATCTCCCACAAACCCTAACTCTAGGTCTCACTCTAAACCCTAGCTCTGGGCCTCACTCTAAGCCCTAAGCCCCAACCCCTCCTCCCACGAACCCTAAGCCTTAAGCTTCCAATCCCTCGCTCGTCGATAGAAGTGGCGGCGGCGGGTAACGATGTAGTGGGTCGAGGTCGTCCAGGCGTTATGGCTTCGGGTTCAGAAGATCGGGGAGGTCGGTGCTCATGATGAGCGGGACGACGCTCGATCGAGAACAGGAAGTGGAGTCGGAGGAGGGCTCGGGAAGGCGTGGGCTCAGGATCCGGTCGGGGTTGTCCTCGGTACGGAGATACGTCGGCATCGACGCTGGATCACAAACCCCATCTAGGTATCTACTCCATCTATTTCTTTCGGTCGGTTCTGATGGAAGGTTAATATGTTGTATTTCTTGTAGTTGTTTGTCATAAAAAATAACATTTACTCCAACCTCTCTAGTTTTATACCGAATCAGCAAAATATCTTATGAGCTGATGCTATTTTTTTGGTGGATATATTGGTGTGATGTTTTCAAATTTGTGCAAGGCATTTTGAATTGCTGATGGTTTAACGGGCACAGAACTTAAAGAAAACTTTCTTGTCTCAGAATAGGTATAGAACATGAATATCTATCAGTCTAACAAAATCAAAGAAGTCTGTTCACTGCTATCTAGTCTTTGAAACCAATTATATTGCATTGATGGAAACATTAGTTTTTAAATATTATGTTTGCTTTCATTTTGTTTGTGGGCTACAACTTTTTGGTATGTTCATCTTTATTCCATTCTTAATCTTATACCACCATGTTTAATGCTGCTAAAATTGGTACTTGTATTTTTTTGTTTCCCAACTTGTACCTCACTCATTCAGAGGTAAAAAAAATATATATAAGTTCAGGTTTGTATCATTCTAAATCATTATTTGTATTTACCATGTCCATCTTTTTTTTCCTTGTTTCTCGACTTTGAGATTCCAAGTTTTAATCATTATTAAAGGAAAAGACTGATATAAATGATATATGCATGAAATGTGTCACCTTAAGTTATAATGAGTATTTGGATTGTTGCATGATTATGTAGTGATTCCATACTTCAGGAAGAAGCTTTCAAGGCCAGTTGTAATGATCTCTTTTAGTTACTTAAGGTACAATATTGTAGTTGCATGCACAAACTTAAATTCATTTAGAAGTTATATTGTATATCATCCTATAGATAGTAGCTATTTGTACACATTTATACCTCAAATTATGCATTGTCTAAAAGATTTTATTTTACCACATTTCAATGATGAGCATATGCTTTGCTAATGACACATTTTCTAAAGATGCCTATTGTTAAAAATAAATAATTCGTCTCGACTTGGAATCAGGAAATATCAAATTTCAACTAGTCCAAATTTTACAATATATATGGATCAGTTTCTACATTGTTCTCTGACGATAACTTATTCTGGTCAGTTAATTATCTAAACATTCCTTGTATCTTGAAAGGACTTAAAAAAGGAGGAAAGAGTAGGTTGAAAATTAAAATAGTGGTTGTTGGTTCACATGTGCATTTCTCAGTGTCCATAACAGGGAATATAGTGTTTTGTTGGTTCACATGTGTAGTGTTGTTTATTAGTAGATTCAGTGATACATAATAGGGAGTACAGTGTTGTGTAGTGGGTTGGGCAAAATGTGTACTATAATATTTGTGCCTGTAGCAGTACAGTTGTGTTCATATATTTATCTCGGCAGTGTGGTGCACAGAGGATCAATGTCAATGGGTGCACAACAGTTTACTTATTACAAAATTCTGCACAGAGGATCCAATTTTACATTACTTACAAGATAGTCACTCTTTGAAGTAGACTAAATATGACTTTTGAAAGTTCTGCTAACCCTTTTTAGGAATCACCACATGTTTGGTATAACCATACACTATGTCCCCGCACAACTCCTTCACAGCACAAGGCTCACCCTAACATTGGAAACGTTTTCAACTACCTTGATGTTCTTGAAAGCGTATAAGATAAGTAAAAAGATCCGTTTGTGTCTCCTTATCACTTACAGTTTTGTTGCAAGAAATAAAGAGTCTAATTATTATAATTTTTGGGTTTGGATGTAAAGATTCAATGGTAACTGATAACCAAACCTGGGAATTTGGGTTTGGATGTAAAGATTCATGCCCGATTTAATTACGAGTCATGTTCAGGTACTTCTTGAATGTTACCTCAAAGCAGGGCAATGTGAGTTGCCAAAGTTAATAGAAGCTAGATGGGATTTTATATTTCTAGGTTGCTTCAGGAGCTAACTGAAAACACTCCATTATCATGTTGAACCATTGGGCACATTTTAATTGTATGCCTAAAATGAGATATGACACTATTTACATTTTAATCCCAAGCCTTTTTGTGTGTGTGTTGTTGAGAAAAGTGGGTAGTACTCTCAAGGACAATAACAGAGGCTTCCTTAAGTGATTGAAATGTTGGTATTTACAACTCTTCTG